>VMDO01011250.1:0-54973 GCA_007922755.1 Pedetes capensis
CTAGAAAAGGAAACTATGTGCAAAGAAAATTTGCCCTTTTACTGTGTATTCTTTATACGTTTTGGATTTTTCTATTATGTACATTTATTACATATTTTTAAATAACCAAAAAATAATTTTTAAAGAAAAAGTTTACAAAGGGAAGATGAAAAAAGATATATAAAGAAAAATAGACTTCATGATAGTAAAACCATCAAAATATAATTCACAGTAAAAATTTAAAATTTTTTCCTAATAAAAATTTTAAATTACTATATACCATGAAATTATAACCAGTCATAAGAATTAACTCAGCATCAACCTTTATAAAATTAGAATGTTTTTATAAAAGGAGAAATAGGAAAAGTATCACTTGATGTATATCTTGAAAGATGTTTGGCTAGCAAGAGCAATTCTGAGTGGATTCAGTTCAATTCATTTAACATTATCTAGTATAATGTCTACCACCATGGGCCAGGAAATGTGATAGGGTTAGGAAATACAGAAATGAGTAAGAACTTCCTCTCTCTTTGAGTATCCATCATATAATTATTAGAGATTTTCAAAGTATAATCCTTCAATCAGAACTCTCTTACACTTGTTTTTCACATTTAAATTATACTAAATAAACAGCCTGAACAAAACCACTGTAACCAAAGTTGATCAAAACTGTTTTTTCTTCTTGTCCATCAAATGCAAGTCTTCTCTCATAAAAAGAAACTAGATATTTTTTGATGGCTGTTGTCTTCAGAAACTTCAACTTGTTTTCATCTTTGATGTTTTTCTTTCCCAAGTGTTCACACTTTGATTTTCTGATCAGTTGAAGCAGCATGTGGAGGAGAGTGGTTTTGTTTTTTGGGTTGTGTGGGTTTTTTGTTTTGTTTTGTTTTTCGTAAAAAGTTGTTAGAAGAAAAGGTGTGTGATTCAGAAGTATCTTTCTCCCATGTTTAAATTCAACCTAAAATGGGTATTTTTCTTATTTTTTAATAGGAAGCTAACCCTTTAAGATTCTGCATTTACATTAACTAATAAAAGATAATCTTTTGGACCTATTATCACATGGATTTACTCACTGCTCCAAATAGCACAGCAGCATACTTATTTGCATGATTAACTATCACACAGGCTTCTACCCTAGATTGTTACAGGCAACATCATCCCACATGGCCCCAGCAAGACTAGTAGTGATCATTTCCTGTTGGCTGCATTAGATCAGACATCAGGAGGGCTATACTTTGGATGAATCCTTGGAAACCAGATATGACATTTGAGTGTTTGGCAGCCCACCAACGGGCTGATGAAATTGAATTGCTCCCTTTTAAATTCTTCCTTCAGTACTTTGAAATTAGTCTCTATTCATTCACACAAGGCGCTGTGACCCACTCAATGAGGAATCATGCCTAGTTACTTCTCTCATTAACTTAGTTGGTACAGTTACTCATTATTGTACTTTACAACTTTTATAACTTTTAACTGAAATGTTCCCATGTAATTTTCCTTTGGAAAACTCTTGTAACTTAAACTTAAGAAAAACAAAAATCAGTGTGCACTTTAGTGATAAGCTCAGTATAATTTCTTGGGATGAGAACATTGTTGTTAAAAATGTTACCATGAATGGCTGTAACTCAGTGGTAGAGTGCTTGCCTAGCATATGCAAGGCCCTGGGTTCAAACCCAAGCACTGCAAAAACAAATAAAAATGTTACCATGGAAAATGTAATACTAATAGTTGATTGTGAAAAGATATAGTTTTTCTCCTAATGTTTGTATTTGTGATGTTTTTGAGTTAAAAGCATTAGTAACAGGGTTAGATGTCTATTATAGTGGAACAATTGATCCACCAGACTATTTAAAATAATAATAATAACTTGAGGCTTCTGGTTTATTTGTTCTACCTTGATTCTCAAGTCCTAGAAACATTTCATTTTCGTGAAAGATATATGCTGTTTTTCAAAGAAGAAGCTATTTTGTTTTTTCCAGTAATGTGCTATCAAGATTAATCAGTAAATGTTGGTGTTGTTGTTAGGTGCCGTGGAGTCAGTATCCGACTCATAGCGACCCTCATAGGGTTTTCAATGGCTGACTGTTTCAGGATTGCCTTGGGAGTGGATTGCCAGGTCCTTCTCCCAATCAGTAAATGTACAAGCAAATTAGTTTAGACACAAGAATTATAAAGGTTCACAAACATTTTATTTCTTTAACTTTTAAAGTTCCCTAGGATAGCACTCAATGCTGGTATTTCCTTATTTCATTGCCTATTTCTTCTCTTAGCTAATTTCAGATACCATGGCTTTAGAATTCATCCTTGTACTATTTCCCAGTTTAGTCCATTTTCTGTTGCCTTAAGAAAATACCCAAGGTTGGGTACTTTATAAACAAAAGAGGTTTGTTTAGCTCACAGTTCTGAAGTTCAAGAGTATGGCACCAGCATCGGCTCAGCTCTGGTAAAAGCCTCACAAGCCAGTCAGAGTGGCACACACTTCTAATCCCAGCAACTCTGGAAACTGAGGCAGGAGTATCACAAGTTTGAGGCCAGAGGCAGCCTGCATACCTTAGCAAGACCCTGTCTCAAGATGAAAAAATAAAAAATGGGATGGGGTGTAGCCCAGTGGTAGAGCACTTGCAACATACAAGTGAGGACCTGGGTTCCGCCCCCAAGTACTGGAAAAACTAAAGCCTCATGGTAGATAGCATTGTGGTGAGAGCACAGGGGAGAGTGGCAAGTAGTACACACAGAAGCTATTCAGTAGTGGTGCCAGGTTCCCTTATAACAAGCTATTCTCAAGAGAATTAATCCAGTCCCATGAGACCTGCATTAATCCCTTCTAACAGTGGTACCCTCTCTGATGTGATTACCTTCCACTAGACCCTTCTTAAAGGTTTCCACCATCTCAACACCACCACACTTGGCATAAGCTTCCAGTATATGAAATTTCAGGACACATTCAAACTATACCATTTATATATTTAATATGGTTGCTATATAGCTAATAGACATTTGAATATTACCATATATGAAGTACAAGCTTTAATTTTACTTTCCAAATACATCTTTTCCTACAATTTCCCCTAGCTCCTTTATTAACACTCAGTTGCTTAGGCTAAAAGTGCAAGAGTTCTCCCTGATTTCTCTCTCTTATACCTATTTCTAGTTCTTTAGCAAATCTTATCAATCCCCTTGGCTAACTCTTGCTCTTGATGCTGTGATCCAAACCACTATCATCTCTTGCCCAACCCACTAAAATCATATTCAAACTCGTCTCTGTTTCTTTCTTGCCCCTTCTACCATCTATTTATATAATAGTCAAAATATTTTTTAATATAAATCATATTATATCAACTATCCTCTAGCTTTGTTATTGTTGTCCAGCTCGTAGTGACCCTGTGTACAATAGAACTAAATACTACCCGACACTGTGCCATGCCTGACACTATTTCAGTGTTTCTCTGCTATTCATGGAGTTGTCAATGGCTGATTGTTTTGGGAGTGGGCTACCAGGTTTGTTTCCCTAACCAGCAGCACCTGGTATTCCAAGATGGTCTCCCATCCAAGAATCAACCAGGCCCAGCCCTGCTTAACTTCTGAAATCAGACAGAATTGAACTTCAGGATCGTATGGCTGTAGACATTCTCTAGCTTAGCTTTCGTTTAATTAAAAACAACAGACTTAACATAATTTACAAACCCTTGGCTGCCTCTTTGGCTTCATCTCTTGTCAGTTTCCCTTGCTTATTGAGGCTTCGACCACACTAGCTTTCTTACTATGGCTCCCAAGTTCTAAGCACTTCTGCCTAGGGCCTTTACATGTGCTGTTGTTTTTGCCCTGAACACTCTTTTCACGTGGCTTTTGTTCTTACTTTATTTAGGGCCTTATCTTTCCCCATTGCCTGTATTACCACATGGTATTTTATTATGGATTTAGTTGCTTATTTACTTTAAATCCACGTGCTGGTAGGTTATAAATCCGTCTTTGGCTCACTGCTATACAACTAAGCACCTGCCACCAACCACCTACCACAGTAGCTGTCACAGAATAAGTACTCAATACCTGCTTGTTGGATAAATGCAAACAAAAACAAAAACAAAAACAAAAACAAGAGCTGCAATAGAAAAAAATTCTGATGACTTAGAGGGCAGCACTAGGGAAAAATGAGACTCTTTGGCAGGAGACTTCAGTAAAATGTAAAACTTCAGAACACCGAAAGCCACTTGCTGCTGTGATGTGGTGAGCTCTCTGTTCACTGATGGATTTACGCAGAAGCTGGAAGGGTCTGCTCTGGAAGGGAGCCTCATTTGGATGATCTCTCAAACCCTGTTTACCTGTAGGAGTCTGATGGAGAATGAGAGGCAAGAGAAAGAAGATGTATTTGGTTAGTTCAAGTATGTGATAGAAGGTAGTTTATTCACAGATGCAATCACTTAAGGTAAGCCTGAAAACAAAATACCCAGGAAAGATACCACATGGCATCCCAGCTCATTCATGCCCAATTCCAGAGAGCCAGACAGGTCTGTCATTGTATCTGTGATGAGCCTTTCTGATATAGAGGGGACACCAAGCCCCTGAATCTTGCTGCTTTCTGGCTGCAAGCTTTCTCCCAACCATTGATGTTGTTCTTAGGTGCCATTGAGTCATGTCTGATTCATAGTGACCCTCATAAGGTTTTCAATGGCAGATTGTTTCAGGATTGCCTTGGAAGTGGATTGCCAGGTCCTTCTCCCATTTTGCAGTGCTGGGAATTGAATTCAGGACCTCAGAGACTGCAAAGCAGCACTCTACCAATTGAGCTAGATCCCAGGCCCCTACCATTGATAGATATAACCAAATACACACAAATTGGCTCTGAATTTTAACCTTTAGATGAAAACAGTTCTCAGAACCTCATTTTTCTTTCATCCTAAATCATCTTGAGGAAAGAGAAACCCCCATGTAAGTTTTTATTAAAAGACTCTGTGAAAGGTCATTATGCTGTCGCAACCCACTGAAACCCTTTTTCTAAACTTAAGTTGAAGGTAAACCAGCCCGTTTTCTTCCCCATGAGAAAGTAAAGACAGAAATAAATCTTACTCATTTTTCTCCAAAGAAATTTTGTTTAGTAGTTTCTCCAAATTCACCTTCTATAAAGCCAGCTGTAGGAGGCTGGAGGGGACTGTTAATCAAATATGACAGACAAAACCAGTGCCGGACCAACTCTTCCTCAAGTCCTGTGTGGACACTGTAGATACAGAACCTTGATTTTGAATGTGGGAAAATCTCAGGAGTTCTTTCAAAACTCTGAAATAATAGAAAGTATTGAATTTAGTCCTGTTTAATGATTGAGGACAGTGAGTCTGATAAAGGTTACTTTAGGATCATGCAACTTACACTGGTGAGCCTCACACGACTTATATGTTTGGGAGAGATAGGAAATAAACTGGTATACAGTATGAAGAAACAAATGCATGACCCTACACATGTGTGTATATATAATCTCTTTTTGAAGTATTAAAAAATACGTTCCAAGCAGAAAGGCCAACAGGTGCAAAAGCCCTAAGCTAGAAAAGAGCACAGTAGGTGAAGAGCAGAACACATAACAGTGAATGTGGGACTGTGGCAAAAGGCCTGGTTAGACTGCTAAGCATGAACCACAAGACGTGAGTATGAATCCTAAAACCTGACATGTGGAGTTCTGTGGCTTTTCTCTTACTATTGCTCCTCAACTGGGCTGGGATTTAGATCAGTTGGTAGAGTACTGCGCTGCAGTCTCTGAGGTCCCAAGTTCAATTCCCAGCACCGCAAAAATGGGAGAAGGACCTAGGACCCAGCAATCTACTCCCAAGGCGATCCTGAAACAGCCATTGAAAACCATATGAGGGTCGCTATGAGTCAGATACCGACTGGACGGCACCTAACAACAACAACAACAATTGCTCCTAATGTATGTAATACATATTTTTACTGTATGATTTTGATCATTTAAGGTACTTTGTCTGTGAAGCTCCTCCACCCCAAAGAACACTCAAGGATTCCCACCTCCTACTTTTGAAGGACTATACCTCCTTCCTTCCCATGTCCCTTTTTACCTTGACACTACACTTACTTGCATTTTAGATTTTCTTCTCATCTCCACCAAGTGTATGAATTTCAGTTGGACAAGGAAGTGCATCCCTTTGTTCTATATGGTTAGCACTTGGCTGGTAATTGACCATTGATTTTTGTTGTAGTAAACCTTAGAATTTGAGTATAAATTTTGAGTAGACACAAGAGATTACACTAGTTTTTTATTTGTGTGGTCAGTGTTTCGAAGCATTTTATTTCATTTCCAGCAGTCACAATTTCAGTTCTAATAAAGTATTGATTAAGCTTCTAGCATTTTTTGGTTTGGGGGTTTGGGTTTTTTTTATGTAGGACTAGGGGGGTTAAACTCAGGACCTTGCACATGCTAGGCAAGTGCTCTACCTCTGAGCTAATCTCCCAGCCCCCTTTTTATTTTTTATCTTGAGACAGGGTCTCACTAAGTGACACAGGCTACCTCTGGCCTAGAACTTGAGATCTTCCTGCCTCTGCCTCCTGAGTCGCTAGGATTACAGGCATGCAACATAATGCCCATTTAAGCTTCTATTTTAACCATGAAAAGAAAATATTGAAATATTTTTAAAAGAAAAACAAAGTATAAATATATTATATTTATACCCATATAAAGGAGTTAGCTGAAGAGCCATAGCCTAGCTTATAGATTTACTTACTTTATAACACTTTAACTTTTTAAAATGTATTTTCATGTAGGGCTTACTATATGGCAGTATTGTTTATATTGTGAATAGATCTGGAAAGAAAAGTTAGAAACTCACAGTCTATGAAGCAAGACTGTAAATATAGTTAACAGAGCACTTTAAGCACTAAACAAGAACATAAAAGAGACATGAAAGAAGGAGACTTCATTGCTACCTGAGAGAAATGGGAGCTTGAACTGAGTCTTGAAAGATTAGTGGATGTTTTCCAGGGACAGGAAATAGTTTAGAGATGAGCACTCCAGACAAAGGGACATGGGTGGGCAAAAGCCTTAGTAGGTGAGCAAGTAGATATATAAGAAAAAAGGCACATTTCAATCAGAGAGCCTGAGAAGAGGATTGACCTCCAGTCACTCTAACGTTATAATCTATCCGTGCAAACTTTTCATCACATTAGTTGAATCTCTTTATTGAGTTCTGCAAAGAATATGAGAAAATAAGAGATAAATCTACCACTCACCTTCAAAAAATGTTATTTCATAGTTGGAAGATGAATATTGCAGAATTTTACTTTGAGATGAATGTAATAGACCAGGTTGGGGTTTGTTTTTGTCTTTGTTTTCTTTCCTATGATCCACTGTGGGCTGGGCAACTCATTAGTTCATATTACTAACTTAATTCTGAACACTTTGCAAGTAGTAGGAACTCACTGATTTGGGAACACATGAAGGAAGGACATCATAATATACACAAATGGATCATTATTCCTGTTTGTTTCTAATTTGATTCAAAACTCTCATTTGAGGTATTAGTATCTCATAATTAAAATTTAAAATGAAGGAAGGTGATTGTGTTAGCCAGCTTTCTGTCACTGTGATAAAATACCCAGGAAATTAGCTTCAAGAAGGAAATATTTATTTTGCTTCATGGTTTCAAGGGTTTCAGTCCATGGTTACTTGTCTCCACATTGCTTTTCACTATGGCAAGGCAGAGCGTCATGGCCAACAATGTGTCATGGCCCAAAGCCGCTCACCTCATGGCAGTCAGGGCGTGTGCATGTGTGTGTGTGTGTGTGTGTGTGTGTGTGTGTGTGTGTGTGAGAGAGAGAGAGAGAGAGAGAGAGAGAGAAGGAGGAAGAAATGGAGGCGAGTGAGTATGACTGTGAGTGTGCAGGGACAAGATATACCCTTCACAGTCATGCCCCTAGTGACCTACTTCCCCCATTCATCTCTTATTCCATCATTGGATTAATCTGTTGATTATGTTAGTGCCCTCATCATCCAGTCACCTCTCAATAGTACCACTAGCTGGGGACCAAACTTTCAACACATGAATCTTTGCAGGACCTTTTAGATCCAAACCATGAGAATGATATTTACTGCTATCACTGCCTTTGTAATGCAGTTTTTAAATGGAGTTTTATCCTTTGATTTGCTCCTTTGGTATTACAATGATGAGAGGTTCTGTAGACCTGGACATGTAAACCAAAAGTGATCAGAAAATAAAGTCGATTTTCTTTCCACTTGGAAATTGATTATGGAAACCAAAATGTTGTCACAGGCAGATTATTGGCAGCCACTTACCCTCCATATACATTTATTTGTACTTTTATAATCAAAACCAAGGATAAAAACATTTTCTTAAAAATTCTCTGGGATTATACACATCTTTTTGTTATTGAAGAGCCATCACTTTAAGTGCTATAAGGGAGTAGAATTTTAAACTCTATCCTTGGTCTCTTCATTAATTTTTATTTTTTGCTGAATTAGTACACAATGTTCAATATCAGATGATTGATAAGAATGTGAAATGGTGTTGTTATGTTATGTCTAACTCATAGTGACCCTATGTATAAGGAACCAAACACTCCCAGACACTGTGCCTGGTACTATGTCAGTGCTGCTCTGCTATTCCTAGGCTTTCAGATGGTGGATTGTTTCAGAATTTCTTCAGAAATGGGCTGCCAGGTCCTTCTTTAATTTTTGTAGTGCTGGGGATTGAACCCAGGGCCTCAGAGCTTGCAAAGCAAGCACTCCACCAACTGAGCTACACCCCAGCCTGGAAAAGTATTTTTCAATGAGTGAAATAGGCAACATCATCAGTCATTTACCCCAAAAGTTATGTCTCCAGCTCTGTTTTGATCATAGTATATTCATATTGAAGAATATGATAGCTCTGACCTTTTTTTTCACTATCACTTAGGAAAAGAACTAAAAGCGATGAACACAAGATTAATACATGTCTTGGGTAAGCAGCACATATACACAAATCAAATATGGGTTCATAGTTACCAGAACTTTATTGTAAGTGGAACTTCTGTTTAATTTTTTGTAATAAAATCTTAACCAAGCTAAATATGTCTGCTTAAAGCACAATCTTCTTAATTGAGACAAGGATGAGAGACCTGAACATCGTATCCATCTGGCCACTCTCTCCCGTTGAAGTCAGTAGTTACTTTTGAGTTAGAATATCATCCCACCATTTTCAGTACCTTCATGTCCACAGTGGGAACCTTCTAGAACCCCAATTTCCATTTAAACTCACCATATGCCCATTGCAGAGGTTGGTCGGAGTTGTGCCTCCCCAGCATGTTGTACTCTACTGTGAGCCACAATATCACCCTCCAAGGACTCAGTCCTCATACTCTGCAGCACCACTGCCTTGTTGCCACTATTTCCATCTCACGGTGCTATGTCTGCTCTCTCAAGGCCTCTGCATGCCAGTGTAACTTCCTACACACATATAGCTCATTCTTCAAATCTGGCTGTTCATTTCAATTTCTCCTAGAAATAACTTTTTTTTACATTTAAGAAGTAGAAAAATATCTGATTTTTAACTGCTTTTGAAAATTTTGTTTTTCCTCTCACTTCTAACCCAAGTTTCTCTTCCCCTCACTTCCCTTTGGAATTCATTGTCAGAAGCTTAATCTGCAACCACCAGTGGTCTCATCAACCAATCTACAGCTGAAAGGCTATATAACAGACAAGCAGATTAGTCCCAAAGTCTGTCTTTATTTGCTGGGGATGCTGCTGGGCGGGGAGGTTGTACCTCTCCTGTTGGCTCTCAATCTGTGTTCAAGATGATAAGGACCTTTAGTTAGATGTGCGATTCTAAGACTATTGACCATGGTTCAGAGTGTTTTCTACATTTGATACATCTTTTTTTCCCACAGAGAGATTAGGAATACAATACTTTTATATGCTTCCTATCATTAAGCTTCCGTTTGCAAAAATCATGCACATATACAAGTTGAAAACCACAGGATATGGAGTCAGTTAAACCTAGGCTCAAATTTTGGATTTTGTACTTGCTAGTTTAGTAAACTCAAGTGCAGTCTTTAAATGTTACTAAGACTCAGTTGCCTTGTTTTTAAGATGGAGCTAATAGAAAATACATTATTTATAGGTTTGCTGTGAAAATTAAATGACATAATTTTTGCTCAGTGTTTGTTTTTATTCCATTTATTACCAAACAGTGTAATGGCCTGGCCCTTTGAGCATGGTGGATAGGAAAGCATTTATACTTTGTATCCCTTAGAAGGATGCTCAAGATAATTTTTGAGCACTTAATTTAGAATACGGTGTTTTTTTCTTGATTGGTATTTTGGAGCATCTTGCTTAATTTTCAGCAGACTTTTCATAATTTTCTCATTGATGAACTCATTAGATTTAGTTTTTACTTCTACTTCCCAAAGACCCATGATACTGACAGTATTTAAGGAAATATTGCTCTACTGTTTACATCCAATAAGTCCTTAATTCTTCAAACAACTTCATTTTAAAGATGAAGAGGCTGCCTCTTCAAATAACAGCTCTCACTTCACCAAGTTTCCCCTTGTTGAATCTTGGATTGCCACAAGAGTGTTATTTATTGCCTCTTGGGAGAATTCCATTAACATTTTGGCCACTACCTTTGAAAACCTGCTTATCCAATAGCTTATCTTTAGCCCTAGATGTATTTTTTAAAAACACGTTGAACAGCCTACTTCCTGCCACCCACATTCCTCCAAAAACATCTTCCTGATGTCATTTCTTCTTCAATTAGTCGCTCTACTCTTTTTCATTTGCTGCACCACTTTTTCAACAAGGACCATCATTTCAATGTTAAAAGATACTTCTGCTTATGCTCAGAAATCAGAAGATAATGCAAAATGATTTCTGCTTCACTAACATTTCTTTGTTTCCTTTAGAGAGGAGAATGAAAAAGAGGTGTTCCCTCTCCGGCTGGCAGCTGAGTCTTTTTGTTCTATTGGCCCCAGTAGGGTTTTGTTTCTGTCCAAGAGAGCCCTGTTATTTTTCAAAGGCTTTTGTGTACAACGATCCTCCCTGTGGTTCTGCTAGCTTAGCATATTTTGTAGGAATTAATGTCAAAGAGACTAAGTGTTGTTGAGTTAGGGTGTGCTTTATGATAGGGTTGTTCTCCCTCCAAATTCTCTATAAACAGAAATTTAATAATGTTGCTGGATAGTGGATGTGTTCACCATTTTGATTTTGCTTCCTTGATTTTGGTGGCTTGGCAACAGAGAAAAGTATCTTGTATATGTTTTAACAAGCTTTACCTGTGAATATTGTTTCTGACAAGTACCTGTGCATCCATGGGCATAGAATGGTACTGGAACTTGAAAGTATATTTTAATGTAAAATTCTCTGCATTTAAGGTTATTTTCTTCTCTTATTTGCTCCAAAAAAGTGGTTGTTGTATACATAGTACAAATAACATCAAGAAGAAAGTAAAATCATATATTGGTAGGTTCAAAAAAACAGTTAAATTCATGTTACTAGATTTCCGACATCTTGGGATGGCAGTATTATTTCGTTCTCGCCTGGAATTCTTTCTGTGGGTGCTGCCCTGGATTCCTATTTCCTAGGCATGCTGATAGGTACATCAGAGAGGAAAGTTCTAACTTTAGCAGCTTCTGAAGAACAGATAATGTTTCTAAGACATGTCAGCTCTTTCTCTTGAGAACTTCTGTAATAGCACAGCTAGCCTCAGCTCTTTAGTCAAGAGTAGGGTGAAAGTCAGGCATGGTAGTGCACACCTGTAATCCCGTCAGCACTCCTGAGATTGAAGCAGGAGGATCCTGAGTTCCAGGCCAGTCTGGGCTGCTTATAAGAGTCTGTCTTAAGGGGGAGTAGAGTGGGGAGAGAGAGAGAGGAGAGAGAGAAAGAATATGAAAATGATTATGTTGAGATATAAAATTTGGAGAGAAAGGCTTATACCCATAGCAGTTTGTAATCATTTTTTTTTTCTTTCTCAGCATGATGGATTAAACACAGTACAAGTCTGGTTGTCAAAGTTCAGTTGTTGGATTTGACTATTCTCATAATGTCCATAAACAAAAAAATTCTGAAACTCGCTAATTTTTCTGTGAGATGAGAATGACAATGTTGTTGTCAGGTGCCCTCGAGTCATTTCCAACTCAGCGACCCTCATAGGGTTTTCAATGGCTTATTGTTTCTGGATTGCCTCAGGATTGGATTGCCTTGTCCTTTTCTCATTTTTGCGGTGCTGGGAATTGAACCCAGGGCCTCAGAGAGTGCAGAGCAATGCTCTACCAACTGAGCTAAACCCCAGCCTGAGAATGACAATACTAATGTCAAAATGTACTTTTTCAGTTAAAGTACAATAATAGCAAATAAGTGAGCTAGCAAATATACACTTGGCACATAGTAGATAATCCACCAATGGCAGCTCTTATTATGTGTTCTAGAACTAAATAATTATTTGTTAGTATTCCTTTTTCTCTTTGTCAATAACTGTGTGCATTTGCTGGTTCAAGATACCAACATCCTCAAGGCCTACTTGTTCAGAAAGAAAATGCAGAAACCCAGCTTTCATGATGTTGTTGTTGTTGTTGTTGTTGTTGTTGTTGTTAGGTAGCACTGAGTAGGGTCCAACTCATAGGGATCCTCAAAGTGTTTTCAATGGCTGATTGGTTCAGGATTGCTCTGGGAGTGGATTGCCACATCCTTCTCCCTTTTTTTTTTTTTTTTTTTTTTTGTGGTGCTAGGGAATGAACTCAGGACCTCAGAGAACACAGAGCAGCATTCTACCAGCTGAGCTAAACCCCAGCCCTTCTCTTGGTATTAGCAACACTTAAAGCAGTACCCATGGTGAGAAGTCACCCTCTAATTGCCCTGGCAATTGGCTCTAGCACTTTGAGGCTTTGAAAATGTAGCCAACAGTCCTGTCCACATGATCTTTTAATGGTTGTGGTTATAATTGATGGGCTTTGTATGCTGTCCTGAGAGAGCTGAATGGGAGATATTATTGTGAAGGGACTATGAAGATAATAATACAAATGTCCTTGCCCCCAGGGCATGAAAGACAAACACTGAAAATGAAATAAGGAAAAATATCCAGTGGTACAGTTGCAGAAATAACTCTTATGACTTCAAAACATTAAAAATAAAACCACTTTCCTTATGTGCTTGTCCTTGACAGTGATTTCATCATTTTCGATGCCTTTCAGCTTATTTCCAGCTGGAAAAGATGCCTCTGAATGAAGAGTACTTTTGCTTTTCACACTTAAGTGCATATATATTAAAACTATGACAAACTATTTTTATTTATGTACCTGTTTGTATGTACATAAATACATATATGACAGAGTATAAATATATACATAGGATGTATATGCACATATAGACATAGCTATACCCACACATATGTGTATATGTATATATGTGTGAGTGTGTGTATAGGGCCTGCAGCTGTAGCCCTGCGGCATCCAATCCCGTCAGATCTCGGAAGCTAAGCAGGGTCGGGCCTGGTTAGTACCTGGATGGGAGACTGCCTGGGAACACCAGAAGCTATAGGCTTGGGAGAAGGACCTGGCAACCCCCTCCCAAAAATCAATCTGCCATTGTAAACCCTATGAATAGCAGAGAAGCACTGACAATAGTGTTTCCCCTGTTGTACAGAGGGTTGCTATGAGTCGGATAACGACTCGACGGCACCTAACAACAACAACAACTTGTGTGTATATTTATGTCTTTAGAAATACATATATTCCTTCTCTCTAGGCATGCAGGTGTTCCTCATGTATATATTTATTGTTGTGAGGTGCTATCGAGTAGGGTCTGTCTCGTACTAACCCTCAAAGGGGATTTTCAATGGCTGATTGTTTCAGCATTGTTTTGGGAGTGGATTATCATGTCCTTCTCACATTTTTGTAGTGCTGTGGATCAAACTCAGGGCCTCAGAGAGCACAGAGCAGCATTCTACTAACTTTGGAGATAAATCCCAGCCCCAGTATATATTTATAAACATAAAAAATACCTATTGTTAGGTGCTGTTGAGTTGGATGTGACTCATAGCGACCCTCATTGATTTTCAGTGGCTGATTGTTTCAGGATTGTTTTTTTTTGGGAGTGGACTACTACATCCTTCTCCCATAAATAATACCTAAACACATGCAATCTAAAATATATGCCTAGATTTATAAATGTGACATAATATAACTTTCTGCCTTCTGGAATCACCCTTTCCTTTAACATTTCTATAAGAGTTCAAGCTCCCAGACTACACACTCTAGGCAGTCCAGGACCTCCTCAGCATTTCTAAAGATTGTTTCCTGGCTGTCCCTACTCGTAAATTTCCCATAGTTGTCTCACGGGGAATTTTTCCTCACACCTTTCCCCTTGACCCAGAATTTGCCATCACACCCCTAGCTGCTTCCTCTCTGTGTAAGGGGGTTAGGGCTACTGTGACAAACTACCATAAACTAGGTGGCTTAATGAACAGAAATTTATTGTTTATTGTTTCACAGTTCTGGAGCTAGATGGCTGAGTTCAAGGTATTGTCAGGGTTGTTTCCTTCAGAGTGCTGAAGGGAGAGTCTGTTCCGTGCCTCTCTTCTCCCTCTCCTTGTTTGTTGACAGTCTTTGGTGTTCCTTCACTTGAAAATAAATAGCCTTTCCCTCTCCCTTCATCTTCACATGAGGCTCTCCCTGTGTGCACATTGGTCTCTATGTCTAAATTTTTCCTTTTCATAAGGACCTAGTAATATTGGATTGGGACCTTCCTTATAACCTCATCTTAAACTAATCATCTTCAAAGACTCTATTTCCAAAAAGGGTCACAGATATTAGGAGTTAAGACTTCTTTTGAGGGGCAAATAAAAATCCCTCTTTCTCAAAAACCTCTTCCCTTCATTTTTTTCTCTGTATACCTACTAGGGAAGTATTTCAAATTCATGATCTTTTATTTTGCAGAGATATATAGTTCTATTTCACCTCAGAGCTAATATGTGCTTGTGATTTCTTTTGACAGAATCAAAAGCCAAACAGGATTTTTCTCTAATAAAAATCCTATAATTGGCCTATAGTAATTTTTACATTCTCCTGTAATAACCACTTCAGTCTAATGTCAGCTTTTAAAAAGGGTTGTTTTCCTCCATGTTTCCTAACTTATGTATGATCTCTAAAAATATATGTGCACATGAAGAACAGTGAATAATATTTTGTGTGCATATGTTTTACCATTTTATTGAGAAATAAAGCAAAAATTCATAAAATTACACACAAAAAAATCTTGGTTAATTATTTTATATAATTATGATGAGGAAAATGCCTCATAACCACTCCCTAGAATAAGAATACAACTTTGCTAACCACCAGAAAATACCTACATGCCCATTGTAATCACAGTTCTTTCCCTATTTTTATAGTGATTGCTTCTTCACATCACTTTTTGTTTTTATCATTTTATCCATTTGTTATGTTTTTATGCATCACTAGACATTCTAGTTTAATCTTGTCCAATTTTTTCAGTCTTACTGTGATATGTGTTTTAAATCTCTTTCTAGCTATAGAATCATATTCCATCTCTATCTTATTGTTTATGTGCTAAAAAGCTGAGGCCATTCTACCCATGTTGTTGTTGTGAAGTGCTGTTGAGTTGGATGTGACTCATGGAGACCCTCATAGGGTTTTCAATGGCTGGCTGTTTTACAGGATTCTGTTGGGAGTGAGCTGCCACATCCTTCTCCCATCTTTTCGGTGATGGGGGTGAAACCCAGGGCCTTAGAGAGCACAAAGTGAACCAACTGAGCTAGCCCTGTAGAGTTTCCCATATCTACACATATACTTGTGATATACTAATGGTGTAGTTCAACATGTCTCCCTTCTCTGTATTTTGAAAAAAAAAATGGCAGCTGGATCAAGAAGTATAATCAAATTCATATGTGATAACTTTACAAAACTATGAGTGAGAGTGTGCTCTTCTATAAGGAGGTAAGTAATAATAATTTTCACTAGTTTTTTTCATGTTATCAGCTGTCATTGTTCAATTTTTAAATCTGTTATCTTTTTGAAGGTAAACAATAGTAATACTCTAATTCTATCAATTTTGTTTTCATTTATCTGGAATAATTTTATAAAGAGCGATTTATCTTCCTCAATTACAGTTGTAGAGTTTATGTAGGAAAGGCAGAGTAAGTGATAGATTTTTTCCTATTATTTACTCAGTTTTCAAGATAAAAAGTTGATTCTTTGTCTTCCACAAAAGGTGCAATTAGATGCACTGTTATTACTATTATCTTCCCTTAGTAATAATGATATTTTGAACTAATGGATTTAAACATACTGGAAATACAAAGGAAAAAGATTAGAGTAAAATTAATAGACCTTAATGACCTATAACATGACATCAAGCAGCTAAACATATGTGTATCTGGAGTTCTATAAAGAAAGTAGAGAAATGATGATCAGAAAAAAGAAAAGAAAAATATTCCTAAAGTTTTCCTAAATTTAATTTAAAAATCAATGCACAGATCCAAGATACTCAGTAAATAATCCCTATTGGATAAATACAAACAAAATAAACTATGATAATAGTTCATAAGAAATACAAACACTGCAAAAAAACAACACAAAAGTAATAAAAACAGTGAGCAAAAGCAAACACATTGCATACAGAACCAGATAAGAATAACTGCTAACTTCTCATCAGAAACAACAGAGGCCAGAAGCCAATGGAATGATATTTGTAAGTGCTGAAAGATTGTATGTAAAATTAAAGTTACTTCGAACAATAAGTATTAGCACATAACATGGGAAAATAGCAGTAAACAAATTTTAGTTTTTGTTGTATTATTATTACCTTATTATCAATGCCATTCTCTAAGGTGGTAGAGATGACTAAATGAATATGGTATCCTCTACTCAGTACCTAACTGGGCAATTTGAAGGTGTGCTTTCTTGTAGAAAATGTAATCCTTGTATGACGCCCAGTCACCAGAGGCATGCTAGTTATTCTACTGCCACTATTCAAAAACAGCTAGTTAGACAAATCAATTTAAACATCTGCATGAGATTTGCTTCTCAACTCTGATTATTCAAGGAATGGGTTTAGATACTCCATTTTGATTAAATACATAATTTTAAAATATTTTTCAAATATTTGACCTTAGAGTAATAACTAGAAAAGGAAAAATAAATTAATTTTCACTTAAAAGTATAATGAAAATGCCTTTCCATTTGTGGCTAGCTTAAATTATATGTAACATGACTTTAAAAACTATGAATTAATTCCTGTTTTTTATTATTTTTGTTTATCATCTTCTGTGAACTTACAGGCAAAATAGGCCTTATTAAAGTGATGTGTTATTCAGATAAAATAATATTTGTGAAAGTTGTGCTTATTTATATACTTTTAAAATGCTTCTTTTTAAAATTCATTGGTTAGTTCTCCTCCCTGGTCCTCCCAGATTGAAATAATAACTCTCTGTGATGCCGAGATGACAAACTTGTTTCCCTCTAATGCTATATTCTCTTTTTCTTTCCTTGTAGCCTTCACACACCGTAAAGTTTATTGTCTGGTACTTTCCCCAGTATCTGCATTCATTTAACTCCTAATCCTCCTTCAAAATCCAATAGAAAAAGTTATATCCACTGGGGAATACCCTGTTATATGTTCTCAAAACATAGTGTATTTATTTTTATCCTGTTTGCTTGCTTAGGCAACACAGTATAATAATTCAGACTGCCAGCTCTGGATTGTTGTTGTTGTTGTTAGGTGCTGTCGAGTCGGTATCCGACTCATAGCGACCATCACAGGGTTTTCAATGGCTGACTGTTTTGGGATTGGGAGTGGATTGCCAGGTCCTTCTCCATTTTTGCGGTGCTGGGAATTGAACTCGGGACCTCAGAGACTGCAGCGCAGCACTCTACCAACTGAGCTAAATCCCAGCCCCCAGCTCTGATACAGATCATTTATAATCCTGGCTCTACTACATTCATACTGTATGACCTTGGGAATGGTTTACTTGATCTCTTGTGCCTCTGTTTCCTCATCAGAAAAATTAGCATAAAAATTATACCTATCATATAGAGTGATATAACAATAAGAAAGGTAATACATGCAAAGTCTTAGAGCCTGCAATGGTAATGCAAAACCAATAAGTGCTAATGGATCTTCTGTATTTAACTGTCTTTCTACTTGGAAAATTCTTAACATATTAGGTAGTCAATTGATAATTGTGTAAATGAATTAAGCACAGAAGTTTTTGAATATTTTATAAAATCAATCTAGTTAATATTTATTATCTAAGACAGCTTGACACTGATATTTACTGAATACATGCATAAGTGAATGATTTAGTGGATAAAATTCAATATTGAATGTTACTCTATAAAAGGAAACTGATGTGAAGTGGTTTAGTTGGGAACAATTTCTTGGCAAAAAATTAATGATTCACTACACCATTGAACATGTGTTCAAACAGACAACTGAGAAGAGATCCTTTCAGCATGAGAAATAACATAGGCTCTATGTGTGCTGGCCTGTCTCTCCTCAAATTTCTTAAAGTAGAAGAAAATTATATCAGGATTATAGAGAAATGACGTAGTACTTGTGCAAGAAATATGGCTGATTTTACATTGCATGGTGAAAGAGAAATGCATTCTGCAATTGTGCATTTTGCAATATCTAACTGGAATTTCATCTTCCCCTTTTGTCAGTAATGGTACTGTGAACATGTTATTGAATGTCTCTATATCTCATAATTTAGGAAGTTGGATTTATAGTTCGTCTAAAGATTAAATTTGCCTGCAGCAGTAGCCCTGTGGCATCTGATCCCGTCAGATCTCGGAAGCTAAGCAGGGTCGGGCCTAGTTAGTACCTGGATGGGAGACCACCTGGGAACACCAGATGCTGTAGGCTTGGGAGAAGGACCTGGCAACCCCCTCCCAAAAATCAATCAGCCATTGAAAACCCTATGAACAGCAGAGAAGCACTGACAATAGTGTTTCCCCTGTTGTACAGAGGGTCGCTATGAGTCGGATACCGACTTGACGGCACCTAACAACAACAACAACAAAGATTAAATAAAACCATGTTTCTGGAATATGGTGCATAGTCAGTAAGATCCACTTATGTAATAGGAATAAGAGATATAAAAAAAAGTGGTCAGTTATTGAAAAGATTTTTTATACATATTCATTTAAAATAGAAATATAAAGCCAGGCACTGTGTGCATGCCTGTAATCCCAGTAAAGCTGGAGGCTGAGGCAGGAGGATCACAAGTTCAAGGCCAGAGGCAGCCTATGCAATTTAGCCAGACCTTATCTCCAAACAAAAATAAAAAGCAGGACTAGGGAGGCAGCTCAGTGGTAGAGCACTTGCCTAGTATGCATGAGGCCCTGAATTCAACTCCCAGTACTGTAAAAGGAAAGAGTGAGGAAAGAATGGATATTGAATTACCTATTTTTCCTTTGGGGGCTGGGATTTAGCTCAGTTGGTAGAGCGCTGCACTGCAGTCTCTGAGGTCAATTCCCAGCACTGCAAAAATGGGAGAAGGACCTGGCAATCCACTCCCAAGGAAATCCCGAAACAGTCAGCTGTTGAAAACCCTATGAGGGTCACTATGAGTGGGATAGCAACTCGACGGCACCTAACAACAACAACAATTTTTCCTTTAAAATAATCCCCATTTTTTTGAGGTCTACACAATTTTTGTCTGCAGTCATACCACTGTGGCGTCCAATCCTGTCAGATCTCAGAAGCTAAGCAGGGTCAGGTTTGGTTAGTACCTGGATGGGAGACCATCTGGGAATACCAGGTGCTATAAGCTTGGGGGATGGACCTGGCAACCCACTCCCCAAAAAATCAGCCATTGAAAACTCCATGAAAAATGGAGAAGCACTGACAATACTGTTTCATCTGTTATACATAGGGTCGCTATGAGTTGAACACTGACTGGACAACAACAACACAATTTTTATGCATATAATGAACCAAAGAACAAACACATTGGGGCAGTAATCTTAAACATCCAAATACGGACTTTGAAATTTTTTTCTCAATCTTTTACTGTTATTTTGCCCACTCACATTCTAGTGTAAGTGCCACAAAATGCTGCCATCCAGTGAACCAAGATCAATGACACTGGGTGTCTTACCAAGTTACCCAAAGTCTTTTAGAATAAACAAGAATCCAAGAGTAGATTGACTCTCTGCTTCTCTCCTATCCCATGCACCTCTGCCCGAAATTAAGATCTCTGTTTCCACTGTCATGCAAATATTGCGCAATGATCTGGAAGATGTGCCTGACACAGAGAAATAATAACTAAACTGCTTCATGACAGCTACCATGTTGAGGAAATTATTCTTTGATGTGAGGTGATTTTCTTCAAAAGTTAGAAGATTTAATTAGTCCTAAAAAGAAAATGAACTGTCCATTTAAAAGCCAGGAAATTTGTTTTATTTTCTGTATTGGTAAGTCCTGCAGAAAATGTCCTGTCCTCGGATTTTAATCAGAATAAAGGATAAGCTTCATCAAGCAATTCACTGCTCCAAAATCCAATTAATTGAAACATTTGGTGAAAATATAATCTATATTGTATTTTAATTGTTTTCGATTAAAGCATGTGCTATGGACATGCATTTCTTTATTTGAGGGCCAGAAAACATTACACTAGCAGTGTTTTTCAACGCCAAGGCTTTAATAGGTATCTCTGGCATTCATAGAGCATGGTCTCAATGGTGTATTTGGCTGCATTCATTGTCTCATTTCTTAATGGACTACACCATTCTTGAAGGACTATGTTCTTTTTACTCTCAAAAGTATAGATTCAAATTAGTTTTATTCTTAGATACAGAATCTTGACTTAGCACGGGAAAGTACTACATATAAAGTATAACTGACTTACATGTTTAAAAATATCAACTGACAGTAATGAATCATCTCAAATTCTACACATTGACAGCAAGAACAAAGCTGTTTTTATTTTAGCAGCTTTCTACATTTACTCAATGTAAATGGGTATTTCCAAATCAAACAGTTTTAATTTCATTGAATACCTTTAATTTTTTAAAGAGTTACAGTAGCCAACCAGATTCTTCCTGCTTCTCAAAGAAAGGTAGTGAAAGAATATAACTTGTAAGATAGGAGTAAGATTATATAATTCTATGTTTAGCAATAATTTGAAATACAAGAAAGTACTTGGAAATAGCCTGCAGCTGTAGCCCTGTGGCATCCGACCCCGTCAGATCTCAGAAGCTAAGCAGGGCCAGGCCTGGTTAGTACTTGGATGGGAGACTGCCTGGGGAACACCAGGTGCTGTAGGCTTGGGAGAAGGATCCTGCAACCCATCCAGAAAAATCAATCTGCCATTGAAAACCCTATGAACAACAGAGAAGCTCTGGCAATAGTGTTTCGCCTGCTGTATGCAGGGTCACTATGAGTCGAGTCAGATACTGACCTGATGGTACCTAACAACAACTTGGAAATAATAGACAAGTTTTAATCTGATCAAGTGCAAAAATATGATCACACAAGAGTCATATACTCAGTTTATACATAAAAATTGATTGATTGAATCAAGATTTTATCAACCACCAAGAACAAAAACATGAGTTTATAGTTAACAGTAAGAATTTTTGAGTGTTTATACTATGCCAATAGTAGATTTGATTGTTCTCATTTTGGCACTTGTGGCAAATTAAAAAACTAAAGAAATGCCTTCTATTTTTATGTTAGCATACTTCACAATGAATGAAGCCAAGACATTTTCTAGCATATCAACCTTTATTGAAATGTACATATCATCAATTTCATTATACAAATAAATGTCAATGGTTATAATCAATGATACCATTGCCCAAAATCTTTAACAAAACATAAAATTTAACAACACGTTATAGTTAAAGATGAGTTCTAGCTAATATCTAGTGTAAGAAAGAGTAGTACTTTCATTCACTTTGTTCAGATATTTTCCCTGAGTGTTTTTTAAACCTTTTCTACTAATGTTGTTGCTAACAGTGTGTATTTGTAGAATGTTTTAAAGTTTTTAAAACTAGGCCACAGTACATAGAGTAGAAGGCAGAATAGCACAGTATTTAGAAGTAAAGTCTTTGTTGCCAGACACTTTGGGGTTCATATCCTGGCTCATTGGTCATTAAATCTCTGACCTTCAGAAAATTACTTAACCTCTTTCACCTATAAATTCTTGTTTTTAAAATGTTATAATACCTGCCTGCCTCATTGATTTTTATGAGGTTAAATGAAATAAGGTGCAATAAATAAAATATGCTTAGCTTTGTGCCTGGCATATAGTAAATAATAAATGACTATCATTATTGCTCCTCAAAATTTTTATTTATTCAGTATTCATTTTCTAAAGGGAGTAGCCTTCAAAAACTCTGCACTGTTCAACATCCAACTGGACAGCACACTTGAAGTAGTCACCCACCAAGGACCCCCTGCTTTAGCTGACCCTTGTAGGGATTGAGTAAAAACTCATTCCTGGTAAAAGTAGTGGGCTGTTCAGCTTTTCCTTTTTAAATTAGCCCTTCAAGTTATACATCCCCAAATCAAAGGCAGGAAAGAAAATTATACTGCACAAATAATAGAATAACAAGTGCCAAAATAGTCTCATTTTAGGATAAAAGACATAAGAACTTGAGTTAGCATTTTTATGGATATACTTTGATACTTTCACTTCTACAATCATCACCCATTAGTTTGGGAATGGTTTTGCTTCATTTGTTTGTTTTTGCAACTTTAATGACAAAATAACAGTGACAAAGGATAGACTGAAATAAAACTAAAAGATCACCATTATGCAAATTGGTACAATTCTCACAAATAGCATGTTGTAAGAAATAAGAAACATAGTTAAGATATATAAGAATTGGAAAGCATTTAAGATAACTTGTTCAGTGAAAAAGTAATAGCAGTAATCCTGCCATTTGTCTTATTTGTTTATGCATTCAATCAACAAATAATTATTGAGAATTTAACATTTTCTAGGCACTGAGCACAAAGCAGAGTTCCTACAATGGGCAAAAGAACTATAGACGAAGATAAGGATGCTACACATAGCTGCATAAAAACAGAGTATGATCTCCCTTAATAACAACAACTGTGTCAACCTAGCACCTCATATTTCAATAGATCCCCATTCCTCTCAGATTTTACTTTTTCCTTATCCAAAGTATCAGAACTATTTTTGATAGTGTGTCTGAATTCACCTGACTTCACTTAACTTTTTGATGTTTTCTCTCTTCTGTTTAAACACTTAGCACTTTACATTGCCTGGTACATGATAGGTATTATTGTATGTCTATTTATCTTTTCTTCTGCAATATACTTATAAAAAGTCCTTGATAATCCTTTGGAGAGCAAAGAATGTTCTGGAGTAGTGACTAATCAAAATCCTCATTAATTCTCCATCTTCCAACAGCTGATTGAATAGATCTGCATCCCAAAATTACAACTCCAAACCTACATCTCCAAACAATGTGAAATAATTATTTCAAATGTTAAGATATATTCATAGTCTTTGTACATTTGGAATTGTGCTGCAAAAGCTAGCACAGTTCTAAATGTATGTTGTTGGTGTTGTTAGGTGCCGTCGAGTCAGTATCCGACACATAGCAACCCTCATAGGGTTTTCAATGGCTGACTATTTCGGGATTGCCTTGGGAGTGGATTGCCAGATCCTTCTCCCATTTTTGTGGTGCTGGGAACTGAACTTGGGACCTCAGAGACTGCAGTGCAGTGCTCTACCAACAGAACTAAATCCCAGCCCTCTAAATGTATAGATATTAGTAATTATATTTCCCCTTATACACAGGTAGAACCTTGATGAAGACTCTGTACAAGTTAAAGAACTCACAACTTAAGTACAGTATAGAGTATCTGCTTCACTAAAAAGATGATGAGAAGAGTGAGATGTTAGAACTCAGATGTGTTATTCATTTCATTTCTCCTATGCAATAAACTGTAATGATAAATGACAGCATTTTAGGAGAGTTTGGGAAATAAAAGAAAAGATGGTTTCAAGAAGAGAGTGACAGTGGCCTGTCACAGTTTTGTGGGTTGTTCACTCAATTTATATTCTAGCATTCTATCTTACTATAAACATTAATAGTAGCTAAAGTTTATATAATTGATTGGCAGTTACCAAGAATCATCATCACATTTGACTCATTACAATCTTAGAAGGAAAGGCAAAATGGATGGATGTTTCTTTGAACCCTGGTGCTTATACCTTAGGGTACCTTCTCATATATTATTATAATTAATTCTCACTGTGCTATCATGAGGTAACTCTTAGCTTCCTTGATTGGAGGAGCTTCCTTGGATTGTTTGGAGATGTTTTCCTCCTGATAAAACTGATGCTTAGAAAAGCTAAAAATTGCCTTATGAGGCCACAGAGCTTTTAAATGATAGAAGCAAGATTTGCACCTAATTTTTGTACCACACCATACAGGGGTCATGTCCAAAATTTGGTTTTATGAAGGGACCATTACAAACATAGAATTTGGGGAGAGCAAGGAAAAACTAGTGTTTCAAAGTGAATCATGAGCAGAGAGAAAGTTGAGAGAAAGAATTTTGCGAATGTGAGTTGTAATGAATGATTAGTGAATACAGTAAAGAAGAAAGGCAAAAGGTGTGAAGGAAAAATTATACTCTATTATCAAGCAGAACATTTCCCAGCCACACTGCAGACAGATAGATAGATAGATGATTGATTGATGGACCGATAGATAGATAGATAAATACACCACAGCAAGCATTTATGAGAAAAATTGGTGAGAAACCAAAACTGGTCATATCTTTCCCCTCTTTAAAACTTTTCAGTATCAGGCTCCCATTTTTATTAATATAAGGTCCACACTCATTAACACAGCACTTCTAGAAGTTCATAAGCCTACTAGAAGAACAGGCAAGAGGACTGCAAGTTCCAGGTCAGCCTGGCTAGATTGTAAGCCTCTGTCTCAAAAAAAAAAAAAAAAAACCAAAACAACAATAACAACAACAAAAAAACACCATAAAAAAAAAACAAAAAAACAAAAAAGTTCATTACCTTCTTTCTCCAATGTCAGTCCTCAATATTTCCTCCTAACACCACTTGCTCCTCCACCATAATGATCAAGGCTGCCATACCTTCATACTTTTCTTCAAACTGCCCTCTCTTCCTAGAACTCATTGTTTTCTCTTTTTCTTCTAGCTATTCATCAAGCTATTCATCAAGGCTGGGATTAACTTAGTGGGTAAAGCACTGCGCTGCAGTCTTTGAGGCCCCGAGTTCAATTCCCAGCACCACAAAAATGGGAGAAGGGCCTGGCAATCCACTCCCAAGACAATCCCGAAGCACTCAGCCATTGAAAACCCTATGAAGGTCACTATGAGTCGGATACCGACTCGACAGCACCTAACAACAACAACAACAACAATTCATAAGACTTGATTTAGCAGTCGCTGTCTAAATCAATCAGCTTTTTGTTACTATACCAAAATGCCTGAGATAAATAACTTAAGATAAAAGATTTATTTTGGCTCATAGGCTTGGAAGTATCAGTCCATGATTCATTGGCCCATTACTAGAGCTAAGGAGCATATGATGGAACCAAACTGCTTACCTTATGGCCAGGAAGCAAATACCATCCAGGAGGGGATCCCTCAATTCACTTCAAGAACACACCCTGATCCCCCATTAGGCCTCACTTCTTAAAGATTCCACTACCTTCCAATAGTGCCTCCCTGGGGACCACCCCTTAATATATGGGCCTTTGGGGAACATTTAACATCCAAACTGTTGTTGTTGTTTTTGTTTTTTGTTGTTGTTGTTGTTGTTCAGTGCCATTGAATTGGGTCCAACTCATAATGACCCTGTGTACAACAGAACAAAATACTCCCTGACACTGTGCCATGCACATGATCTGTTTTATGTTTAAGCTTGTTGTTGAACTCACTGTGTCAATCCATCCAGTTGAGGGCCTTCCTTTCTTTTGTTGATTCTCCACTCTCCCAAATATAATGTTCTTCTTCAGGGATTGGTCCCTCTTGACCACATGTCCAAAATATCCTTGCTTCCACGGAGCTCTCTGGTTATATTTCCTCTAGGACAAATCAGTACTGGTGAATGTGAACTTATTTAGAAATAGGGTCTTTGCTGATGACCAACTTATGACAAGGTCATTAGGATGGGAACTCACAAAAGAAATTTAGACACAGAGATAAACAAATATATAGTGAGAACTCCTTGTGATGATGAAGCAGAGATGGGAGTAACGTATCTACAAGTCAAAGAATACCAAGGATGGTCAAGAAACCACAAGAATGAACTGACCCTGTTGATTACCAGAGTTTGGACTTCTGAGCTCCTGAACTGTGAAGCAAAGCATTTCTGTTGTTAATGCTGATCAGTTTTTTGTTTTGTTTTGTTTTGTGGTAACTAGGGATAGAACCCATGGCCTTGTGCATGGAAGGCAAGTGTTCTTCCACTGAGCTACACCCTTACTCTCAACCAATTTTTGATACATTGTTGTGGCAGTGCTACCTAGGAAACTAATGGGGCCTGGGTTGAGTGATTTTTAAATGAATGAATGAAGTATCTCACTACATTATTTTACTCCCTGCATCCTTTCCTGTTAATTTTATTGTGCTCATGGAAGAAAGATTCAATGATATTTATTTAACTCAGTAATTTTAAAAATTAGTTTTAGAGCATCTACCTTGTTCCTAACACTCTGGGGGACAAACAATAAGATACTACTATTTTCTCCACCTTCAAAATGCTAATTGTCCAATGGAGAAAAATGAAGTCTTTCTACAAGATAGTACATACCATAGCAGTTACTTATGACAAGAATATGTTCTGACTGGTTGGTGTCCATGTCATACCAGCTATTAAATGTTCTAAATAACAACCCTTCTAATAAATAAATATATTCTAATTCAATATAGAAAATTATATATCATAAAAGGGAGGGGGGTTGGGGATAAAACTCAGTGAAGAGTACTTTTAAAGGAGTGAAGATTAAGAAGGACATTGCTAAGATGTCCCTGGGTAGGTAAAGCTTTGTCTTTGTGGATGGAAATGTTTCCAGACACACCTATTACCTTTCAGGTGTTTCAGCTTGCTCTCTGCAGCAACCAGCTACCAGCTGGAAAATTTCCATCAAGCACCAATATTTGAAATTATTTTTGTCTTTTAAGTAATCTGATATTTTTATGACTTTGTGTGCTGGAATCTGAAAGACTCTAAGTCAGTGTGGACAGTATTCAGATATCAATTTAAAAGACTTTGGTTTGCAAAAGCAGATAAAAGTAACCTGGAAAATCCATACTAATGTGATGTTAGATAAAGGCATTGTCTATTACTTAGGTTGTATTTTAACAAAAGATTGAAGAGTAGCCCATTTCAAATATAATGCAACAGACTGTAGACCACTAGGAGAAGATATGATCACACTGCCACATAGTCCCATGAGCACTCAGCTCACAGTCTCAGCAGGCTATTTCATTTTTAAGGATGAAATCAAATTGGTCAAACTGAATAATTCTTTGAATTAATAAAAAGACAAATATGTCTCCTCCTGGTTATTTGTAGTATCCCTTTAGGGAAGACATTGACATACTTTTCAAGAATTCCTCAGCATAGTAGTTGGTACATTGAAAATGCTCAACATGAAATATTTTGATCCTTTCTGTTTCTTTGATTTAAAGAAATAAACCAAAGTAGCCACATCTTTATTAACATAGAATGCTTGACATTTAAAAGTATATGTGTGCCTTGTTACCAATTGGTCCTTGAACAATTCAATCATTAATTCATTCTGCAAATATTATTGCACAATCACTACATTCTAGCACTGTGCCCAACATGGTCTGTTTTGTGTAACTCATACTTTCAAGGATTATACAATTTGATAAAATAGAAAAACTCAATGCACATAAAAGTTTAAGTTGTATGGTGATTCAGTTTAACTGCCTAACAGTTTCTGTGCTATTGAGAATTGCCAGAGAAAAAAATCTGTACTTATGCTAGCATTAATTTATGCACTTCAAGCCCTAACTACATAGTCAGCACAGTTTTTTAAATTGTATTCATTACCTCCTATCAATTCTATCTTTTATTATTCCTTACAAGTATTTCAACATTTCTGTAATTTCAAATCTCTGACCTCAGCACTTTCCTTATTCTTGGTTAATAACTATCCTTTCTTCTCATCAAAGCAAACTGAAGATGAGAACATCTTTCACGTCCTGTCATTATGCCTACAATCTTAGTATTCATCTCCACCATCCTTTTTCTTCTTCATTCTAATTCAGTGAAGAAAGTGACCTTCTGTATCAATTCCTTTGTTTTCCTCAAATTGTTGCTTAGGTACAGTATCAGGGACTAAGTATACTGAGTCAGCTCGGGGTCTTTGAATATGTGTTTCCATCTACAAGGACAGCTCTCCCAACTCCCTTCATTCCTGGCTCATTTTCATCTTCCAAGCCTCAGACTGGTTATCATGGCCTGAAGTTAACCTCTGACACCCTCCCCATCTCCATTCCAAGGAAAGCATCCCACTTGCACACTCCCATAGCTCTGTTCCTCTCCTATCTGCACTTATCACACTATGTTTTTACTGCTGTTTTACTTGTCTTACCCTTCACTAGAAAATAAGCTACTTGAGAACAAGAGCCACAGATACCTAATTCACTGACATAATCACAATGTTTAGGTCAGTTGTTGATAGATGAGCAGTCATCAGTTAGTGTTTCTTGGCACTTAAATATAATTGGAAAAGGCTGGCACAGAGAACTAGTTCTAACTAAAGGCAACTCCAAAGTGAGCTACCACAGGTTAGAGTAGATATAGACTGGATGGTGTTGGAAACTAAAGTTGCAAAGGCATTTGAAATTCAGGAAAGAAGTACAGCAACACAGAACTAGCATAGCAAGATTAGCTTTCTGGGAATAACATGGTAGCAAAGAAATAACGAGGATATGTAGAACAACTCTAGGCAATGAACAGTAATGGGCCATTTCAAGCAAAAGAACAATATAATCAATGTAGAATTTCAGGGAAAAACTAACCTAGATAATATTTACAGAATGGATTGGAATAGGTATGATTAGATGAACACCTAGGTTAATGAAGCAGTAGTAAAAGTTAATGTATTTAAATTTGTTTTTACATATAAACTAAGGCTTCTGATAATAACAATTACAAATACATGTTTGCTAGCAACTCTGAAAGGTATCATTACTAGGATCCAGGAATAAATAGGTGTGATGCCAAACATCAAAGAGCTTCCATTTAATCTTAAACATTAAAATAATTGGAAAGTACAGAAGCCAGAAAAAGAAAGCCAGTTTTGAAGGGATGTTATAAGTGCATTCTTTCCAGCTTGTGAATTAAGTATAACAAACCCAACAGAATGTTGGGGATATAAGAAATTTGATCAGCAACATAGTGGTATTTGAAACTATGAAAGTAGACTCTCTACAAGAAAATTATAAGTAGAATACAATTTAGTAGAATATTCTGTGGTAAATAACTATTATTTTAAAGAAGTAATCATTAAATTGAGTGGGCATCCCCAGAATTTCTGAGTCAGGGTATCTGGCATGAAAGCCAAAATTTGCATTTCCAATAAGCTCCCCATTGATGCAAATGCTCCTTGTATGAGGATCTTCTACGAACAACTGTCTTAGAGCAATAAAAGGAAGATAATTCAGCAAAAGAAACAGAGAAGTAATAAGAGATATAGAAGAAACAGGATAGGTTGTTATAAAAGGAAGGAATTTGAAAGTCATCAATAGTATTCTTTGAAATTCAGAAGAGGCAAAGGCATATCAGAAGTATTTTAGGATTAGGGAGGAAAATTCTGGGTGGATGGTTGGGCTTCTTGCCTGGCAGAACTGGTTCTCAGTTTTCTCAGTCATCTACATGATAGAAGCAGGTAACATTGAAATACACATGCCAGTCTATTGGTATGACTTTTATTATAAAAAAGGCCTAGATATAAATATAATCAGACCATGAAGATTAGATAGATTCTGTATTCATTTCGTAGTGCAAAGTACCATATACTGTGTGACTTAGAATGACAGAAATTTGGTCTCTCACAATTCTGGGGGCTAGGAGTCTGAGAATAAGGTGTCAGCAAGGTTGATTCTTTCTCTAGTGCTCTGAAGGAATGTCTGTTCCATGTGTCTTTCCTAGCTTTTGGGGATTGTTGGTAATCCTTGGCATTCCTTGGCTTACAGATCTATCCTTCTAATATCTGCCTCTGTCTTAACATGTCTTCTCCCCTGTATGTTTCTGTGTTTTTATACACAATTTCTTCTTTTTATAAGGCTATCAATGATTGGGTTAGGGCCCACCTCAATCCTGTAGGACCTCCTCTCAAGTTACATCTGAAAGAATCTGGTTCTTTGGGGGAGTCACAGTTCAACCCATAAGAAATACCATGTGTGTAGATTGAGGTATAAGAATAGGGAGGCCTTCTGATATAGAAATGGAGTTAGTACTAGCAATCACTGTTTAAAAGCATCTACTTTTACAGAAGTGAGGCTATGGCGAGTTCAGGAAAAGATCTTTTCAGAATAGGGTAGAATAGTCAAACCCATAAGAGAACAATAATGGAATACTTAGTCTAAAGATTTGATTAAATATTCTAAAGAGAAAAAGGAGTAATAAATCATGTCCTAGACTAGAGGGGAAGATTGAGGTTTAGAAAAGAGGAGTGATGCTTATTCCTTTGAGCAGAGGAAAAACAGTAGGCATAAAGTGATGTGCTAAAAGAATGAGTGGGTATCATGAGATATGAAGTGGGAGAAAAAGTCTGTAACATGGGCTGTGGTAGTTAATTGGGTGATCTGTCAGAGATGCTTTAATCAGGATTGGAGATGATTATACAGTGCCTTAGGAATTTTAAACAGGACCACATCTTTCAACCCAAACATTGACTTGTGAGCACATAGAGAATACAGAGAATGAAAAAAATAGGCTTTGACTTTTAATTAACCATATCTAGGCTGCCCAATGAGGTAATGAGTCTCTTAAATAAAAATAAAAGGTGCATTTTTGGTATTTGGTATTTCTAAAGAGCAAGAACTGTCAAACAATATGTTATCAGTGTAGCCCAGACCCATAAGGTAATTTTTTTGTTTAATTCTTGCTTTTTAACTGACATGTATGCACATTCAGATGTTAGGCTCTGTGGGTAGGTGTTTTCTACGACATGGCCAGCCAGAGTTTAGGATAGATTCTCTCTTTCTTTAAAAAAAAATGTACAAAATGTGCAGAATACCACTAGTGCTTCCTATAAAGCAGTAAACACCTTCCCTAGCAGATCCTAAATAAAATCTGACAGCACCATTTTCCTTAATAATACTGGATTCTTAGCTGAAGCCCCAAAGTCCACTCCCAGTAAAGGCACATAAAATGAAGTTACAGCAAGTTATTGAATGATTATAAGACATCATGGGGCTTAGTTCTTTACACCCACAGAGAATATATGGGAACATTGTAATCATATGACATTTTCAAGCATTTCAGTTTTTATTCTGAGCTTCTCAAGCACAGTATCAATCTATGCTGCCAAGACTTCTGCTTCAGCCCCCGCCTCTCCCTGGCACCTCCCCCTCAGCGTAGGCAGGCCATGCCGGGGAAGCGTGAACTATGATCCGCTCATTGGCTTCTCTTTTTATAGAACGAGGAAGATTCTGTGTGGGCAAAGGTACAATTAAAGGCTTTAACAAGGTTCAGATTTTCCTGTACTTAAGCCTGCATATCCTATGTTAGCATGAGGAAGTACAATTTGGGGATATGCCAGAAATATGGAGTGATGAACCCAGCTTTACCCAACAGATGTAATCCTGAAATTCTGTGTTCACATCCCATGTTTGCCAAACAGGATCATCTTCAATTACTTAGGGAATTAGGTGTTTAAATTTGACATGCCTTTTTCCTTTGTGAACATCCTGAAGTATTGACTGATTTTACTTCCTTTTGTTACTTGATTACTTATATTTTTCTGTGTCTGTTGTTGTTGTTAGGTGCTGCAAAGTCAGGTCCGACTCATAGAGACTCTCGTAGGGTTTTTAATGGCTGATTGTTTCCGGATTGCTTCAGGAGTGGGTCACCCTAGTATATAACAAATGTGAACATAGGAATGTTTAGTCATAGTCTTAACAACCAAACATTCCACAGTAGGTAAGATTAAGTTTGTTGTCTTCCGTGAGAACCACCAACTCTTTTCACTGAGTTTATTTTGTAATTGACTAATTTGCAGTCGCTTTGTGTATTTCTTTATCATAGAGACATCTTTTCAAAGTGGCGACCAATTCCCTAATTATTTTAAGACTACTATTTCCCAAAAAGTCAGTGTTTTGCCATTTTGGGTGTTGTTGATACAAATCTACAAATCTTTATAATACTTATTGCATTGATCCTGTTAGGTAGCACCTCAGCCTCTCACATCACAAAGACATGTTTTGATGGCTTCCCAGGCTTTTTTGTCTCCATTTCAAGCTCAGTAGAGCTTGGGTTTTATCAGCATTCTGTGTCTAAGTTAGGATGGTTGACTCTTTAGTTATTCAATCCACCTGGAATCCAGTTGTTGTTGTTATGTGCCATTGAGCTGGGTCTGACTTATAGCGACCCTATGTACAATGGGAGACGCTCCCAGACACCGTGCCATGCCTGGCACTATGTCAGTGCTCCTCTGCTATTCATAGGGTTTTCAATGGCTGATTGTTTCGAGATTCCTTTGGGAGTGTATTGCCACATCCTTCTCCCATGTTTGCTGTGCTAGGGATTGAACCCAGGGCTTCAGAGAGGACAGAGCAGCACTCTACCAACGGAGCTAAACCCAGTGTGCTAATGTCAAAAGTGCATTCTTCATGATTTCTGTTTCAACCTCAGACCCATCTCAAGTGCTGAACCTTTTGTTAATCCTTTTCCTGTCCCTCTAAGAATAAGTTATGCTCCTCTCACTCAGAACTCATCCTAACCAGTTACATTAAATTGAAATATGTAAGTATCTGGTTTTCCAAATAACTTAAGAGTTCATTGAGGACAGAGAATATTATGTATCAAGCATCTATTATGTGCCAAATCCTATAGAATATAAATATGTGTATTCCTTTATACAGATGAGAAGATTAAAGCTGAAATTTTCTGCATTTGGTGGGTAAAAGAATCCAGATGTGATGCTGGCTCTGCCATGGCCCTGTTGCCTCTTTGTAATTGGCATGATCTCTGTGCAGACTGAGGTGGAGAGTTAATTAAGATTCTCCAAAGGCAGCACTGTGCCTTACACAATTACTGAGTACAAATATGAGTTCTCATTTTTCTACATTTCATTCATTCAAAGCCAACAAGTTTACCTTTAAAGGAGATTTTCTCAGAGACATGTGACTTTCCTCCTCCTTTTATAATCATTTGTTCATTCATTCATTCATTCATTTAATACATATGTATGAGGAAACTAGATGTATGACCTTGTTCAACTTACAAAATATGAAACAGACAAAAACTCTTGTCATTGTGGGGCTTCTATTCTCAACAAGGAAGTAGACCTTAAAAATATATGGTGGTGAGCGCCTGTAGTTCCAGCTACTTGGAAGGCTGAGGAAGGAGGATCATTTGAGCCCAGGAGTTCAAAGCCAAACTGGCCAAAAAGTAAGATCCTACCTCAAAAGACAAACAAAACTAAAATTTCTCTAGGCTTCTAGAGAAATTGAGATTTGAATAAAGCCTGAAGGAAATATATTCCAGCCAGCAGAAACAGCTAGAGCAGAGATCCTAAGGTAAGAAGCATCCCTGGAGCATTCTAAAAATATCAAGGCGGCAAATACACCTGGAGTAGAATGGAGAAGATTAGCTAGTGAAGGGAGGGAGGGGGGATGATACAGAGATTGGGGAGAGGGTGTTGGTAATAGAGGGGCTTACGTAGTCTAGGTGCTTTAATGTAGTCTCCCCCTGCCTTAAATGAGCATATACAAGGAACACTCATACCTACAGACTAATAATCTGGATTTTGTCTTACTGTGAGAGATCCTAGCTCACATTTATTTTCACAGAGTAGTCCTCCAAAACTCACCAGCATTGTCTAGGATTCAAACACCTCTTCATCCAGATTCATTCATACTCACTCTGTGAACTCACTCATGGATCATTATTTCTACACCATTCTTATATAACACTATTTATCTTGGCCACAGTTGATAGAAACTGGCTATTCAATGGATATAATGTACTCAGGGGCCTGTAGCTATACCACAGTGGCATGCAATCCCATTAGATCTTGGAAGCTAAGCAGGGTCAGGCCTAGTTAGTACTTGGATTGGAGACTGGATATTGTAGGCTTGGGAGAAGGACCTAGTAGCCCATTCCCAAAATCAATCAGCCATTGCAAACCTTATGAACAGCAGAGAAACACCGGTTATAGTGCCCAGCATGGCACAGTGTCAAGTGTTTGCTTGTTGTATATAAAGTTGCTATGAGTCAGACCCAATTTGATGATGACATGTAACAACAACAATGTACTCAGGAGGTGCTGATTGAATGAATGGATATATGAATGAATAAATGAAGACTGAATCAACCTTACATCACAGGTGGACATTCACACTTGTAAATAAACTTGTATTCTAGATGTAGACATAATCTACATATTTACTTGCCATATTGAGTTGAATATCTGAAATATGGCTTGTTACTGATTTAATGTGGGTTGTTTTTAAAATGTATTCATGATCCATGAAAGTAAGGGAACTTTTTAGCTCAGTGCCTTCAAAAACATTCTCCAACTCTACGGCAGATGTCTCTTGTTTCTTAGATGCCATTGAGTTGGGTCCAACTCATAGGGACTTTATGTATAACAGAACAAAACACTACCAGACACCATGCCATACACACAATCTGTTTTATGTTTGAGCCCATTGTTGCAGTCATTGTGTTTCTTACTATTTGGAGTATGCCACATTGGCAAATGGAGGTCCCAGGGGCTTTACTCCTTTCCCATCATTAAGGTAAACTCTAGTTTAAGGAGGCAACTCTTCCCCATTAGTCTCTTCCTGCCTGGGGGGCTCATTTTTCTGGCACTATTTTTGGCGGTGGCACTATTTCTGTTATTCATAGGGTTTTCAATAGCTAATTGTTTCAGGATTGGGCTGCCAGGTCCTTCTTAGTCTGGAAGCTCAGCTGAAACCTTTCTACCATAGATGGCTCTGCTGGTATCTAAAATACCAGTGGCATAGCTTTCAGCATCACAGCAACATGCAAACCCCCCACCATACAACAAGCTGACAGACACATGGAGACTAAGCTAAATGTATACTAAAAATACCTTTCTTCACCTTGAGCATAGTCAAAACTGTTACTTACTTTTTAGCTGATATATTTATGCTCACAGTATCTGTAATGATTTCATTCTCATGGTATAATCTTCAACTTCAAATGTCAACTACACAGTTATTTTCTTTGTTGGACTTAATCTTCTTTATGGTGATAATTTCTTTCCAAAGCTCTTCTGTAACTAAGATTGCCTGTGGCATTTGTTACTTGCCTAGTGGATGTGTCAGAGTTCCTGGATTTGTGTTTAACCTTTTCCTTACAGACTTTGGAATGACCTCTGTAGTGTTATGAATGCAGTAGATTGGTCCTAGCATGTGGTTATAAAACTTTTGTAAATACAATTTTTTAACTTCCTCTTATTCATTTGTCCAATGAAGCAAGAGTTTTGGAAAACATGAGCTAACAGTATTTAAAAGTTCATATGAAAAACAGTTTAGGGACTTATTCTTTGGTCATCTTTTGCTTAATAAAAAAATTATTTAAATCCTAGGCATACAAATACATTCATGGTTCTATGAGGTGGCAGAGTATTAATAAAGAATACTTATTTCAGTAGGAAATTAAATAACAATATTAATTGTCCTATTAATTTAAATCCAATTTCCATTTATTTTAACGACTATTATACTTAATTCAACAAAACTATTGAATTTCTAACATCTTTACCATCAAAGGCCCTGATTGCTATCTTTCTATCATTTTGAGTAATTTGCATGTTAATTTTCATTATGATTTTAAAATGAAAATATATGCTATAAGCATTATAATGAATGTGTATTCAATCATATTCTGAAAGGATTTTTTATCCTTAAACACTTAAGGATTCTATTAATTGTGACTTTAAAAATTACCTCATAATGGTTTTATTAAATAACTCTGTTCTGGTTCATTTCATAGTTAATAAAAAGAAAAGTTTTGTAAGCCATAATACAGTAAAATTCATCTCTAAAAATAGGAAACTCCCATAATTTAGAATAATTTGATATTCCATCACCTGTAATAAAAATAATAACATATGTTATCTATTTCTTCTTTAGACTGTATTCAGGAATGATTCACACTTTTGTGTCACTAGCCTCACTCTCAGTTAATAACAGTTAGTACTAGGACGTAGGAAAATAAGACAGGTGGCTAGAAAAGAAAACATGAAGGCAGAGCAGTGAGCTTCATTCCCTCAACATCTTTCTGAAATTTTGACATAAATATCTTAGGTGTTTTCTTCATGGCTTTTGTCTCAGAATTTGTGAGACTTTCTAACTGCTTTATTTGTCATCCTGAGATGTCAAGAGTGTCCAGGTCTCTGCCCAAATGATTGTGGTACTCCTGTTCTCTATGCTAGTGTAATACCAACAATGCAGATAGCTTAGAGAACACAGCAGAAGCAGTAGGTACTGTGCCTGTTTTCCAAGCTCATCCAGGATCCCTTCTCACCCTTTTGCCTGATCCCTGTTCTGATTACTTACCCATTATGAACTAATTGGCTGAAGAACAACAGCAGTTAGGTACACAGTCTTGAAATAGGACACAACTACAATTCACATGAGATTTGACCCAAAGATCTTTGCCTTATTAGCAAAACTCAACAAGCCTTCAAATATTCAAAGAACAAAATGGAGTGCAATAGAGTCCTTACTGTTATTTATTGTTGTTACCAAAAAAACTGAGGATCCATTGATATTTTAAAAAAAAGACACTGTTAAAATATGGCTAATTGCATTTGCCTCCCATTTTCTGTTCCTTTTCCACAGGCTTAGGCTTCAGTATTGCAGGAGGTGTGGGGAATCAGCACATTCCTGGAGACAACAGCATTTATGTGACAAAAATTATAGATGGCGGAGCTGCACAAAAAGATGGAAGGTTGCAAGTAGGAGACAGACTACTAATGGTGAGTGTGACTCCAACTAAAACTGTGTATATTTATAAAACTCTCATTTTCCAGTGTGTGACTGTCTTAGCTCAGGCTGCACTAACAAAATACAATAGACTGGGCTGCTTAAACAATAGAAATGTATTTCCTTGCCATTCTCAAGCCTGGAGAGCTGAAGACTGCAACCTACTGAGTTTCTGATAAGCACTGTCCTTCTACTTTGCACCTGAATACCTTTTGGCAGCATCCTTGCATAGCCTGTCCTATGTGCCTATACTGACAGAGATCTGTCTTTTCCTCTTCTGAAGCCTCCAGTCCCATTAGTTCAGGCCCTACCTTTAATGCAGTTAACTTCAACACCTTCTATAGACCTCATTCCAAGCACAGTCACATTGCGTGGTAGGGCATCAATAAATGCATTTAGAGGGGCACAATTCAGTCCATAGCAATGACCATGTGCAGAAAAAGAAAAGGAAAGAGACAGATTTCAGGGGAAGAAAGCTCAAAAATACGTGTAACAGTTGTATCTGATTTGCTGTTTGCAAAGCAGAAATCTGAATTTTCTTCAGTTTTCTTAGATCCACGTGGCATAGAGATTAGGTACTGTTCTTCCAATATAATTCATGTCCTATTAGTGAGGGCAGCTGTTATCTCTAGACTGCTAGAGATGTGGGCTTTATGCAACAAATGAAACATTAACCTGGTTTCCTCTAATGTGCCTACTATTGTCCTTTGTTCGGCCAGTGAAGACATAGCCCCTGCATTTCAAGAATTCACAATCTGCTCTCTGTCACATGTGCAAATGGATCCCTTCCTCCACCCTCACAGCCAAGATTACAGCTGTTTCCTTTGCCACCTGCCCACATGCTTCAGGAGCCCCAGGCAGTAACTGATACCTATATGTACCACTCCCTGGGCCATAGAATTACCTGACAAACTGAAGCAAAATTAATCAGAAATAGGAACACATTGGAAGCTACACTGATAAAATTGCTTCAGTTCCATTGACTGTTATACACTAAATCTATAGGATAATAGATGTTGAAGATCCATAATAGTTAGATCTCAAATAAGATGAGCAAATGGAGTCATAAGTCTGCCCTTGTAAAACAGGGTCTCTCATCTATGTTTACACAGAGCCATTATCTCCAACACCTTTGTGAGAAGTGTTTGGAGAAGACTGATGTATACAATTTCAACAGAAAAGGAATTTCCATGATATATACTATTTCTGGAGATAGAACTCCAAAGTTTAATATTCAATATGCCCATTTCCCTAGGCTCTAGAGAGCTTGTGTTTAATCTCAGTAGTCTAATTTCACAGTTGGGGGTGACCTGGTTATCAAATTATATGAAAAACCTTATAATAATCTTGATATTGGGGTTTACTATATTCCATATACTTTTTTAAAGCAGTACTAGGGGTTGAACCCAGGGCCTCATATGTGTAAGCCAAGTGCTCTACCACAATGATGCACCCCTAGGCCCTATTTTCTTTTATCTCAAAACAAGGTCTCCCTAAATTACACAAACTACCACTGGCCTCAAACCTGTGACCCTCCTGCCTCTATCTCCTGTGTTTCTGTGATTACATGTGTGCACCATGGCATCCAGCTGCCATATACCTTTTAAAGTATTTTTTGTAGTATATATTTCTTACAACAACATATATCATATAACAAAAAGGAAACAGAGGAATAGAGTTTATTAACTTGCTCATGTTACATAGTTAATAACAGGAAGAACTGGATTTCTTACCAAGGCAATCTGGCGTCCATCCATTTCATCACCATCAAGATATAGCCTCCTGTTCTGGGTGTTTGCATTAGTTTCCCTGAATGTGTCAGTCAATTCTTTCCTTCCTTCATTTGTTAATCATTCTGTTGTCCATTAATTCATTTAACAAGTATACATTACCATTTTTCATGTCCCAAGCAATAGCCACCATTCAGGAAGGAACTCTGTCATGAAAAAATGTCTGGTCAAACTGATGGATGAAAAATAAATGTTCCAATAATAACTTCACTCAAAGATCTAACTCAGAGTTTTGAGCTTCTTTACCACCTGATGTCACTGCCATTTTCATTCTCAAGGAATTCTGACACTTTTATTTGTTTGCTCATTTCCTTTTGAGGTAAAAGTTGGTTCTTATGTTCTTCTATCTTCTGAACTCGAAAATTGTGGAGTTATAAGGCCTGACCAATTCCCCTCTAGAATATAGATTTTATTGCTTGAAATGTTGACTTGGGAATAAAATACATTGTGATGATTATCTTCTACAGTGTTACATTGAGGAATGATCAGGACAGTTTCATTTTCAAGGAATGGCTGCCTTAGTGATTGATTTCACCTTTCATACATTGTTCTTTCAGAGTTCAGTTGTGGACAGCTCTTCTGGTATGTCTCCAACTGCTGCTATTGTAAAATCATGCTAGATGTTATGTGCTGAGTACTTGAAGCTGTGTTTAATTTTGTAGCTTTATTTTCAAATTCTTAAAATCTCTGTCCAAATAATTCTACCACAGGATTTTTCAGGCACCATGCTATTTCTCCATTATAATTTTCTTGATATTCATTGTAGATATGATTTCAAAAATAGCTATGATATAACTCTTAACTGTTTTGAGTTTTAAGTCATCATTTTTTTTAAAAAAGGAAACCTTCAACAATAATAGGCCTCTTCTCTCTTATATAAGGAAAACATAATTAGTGCTTCCAAGACAACTGGCAAGCTGAATCTAGAAATGAAAGAAAATGATTCACTTTATAATAGTCTAAAGGAAAAATGACCCAGAGAATGAGCAAGAATGAAGAAAAAAATCAGCAAAGCCATCCTAAAAGACCATTTATCTTGCTCCAACCCCAAAGTATTTGTTAATGTTCTCCTGTCATTCTTTTTTACCTCCCCTTCCCTTTTCTACCCTACATTCATGATTCTTCCTTCCTCCTCTTCTACTCTCCTCCCCCAAAGGAAGTACAAATGATTTAGAGTCTGTGATTTACCAGCTGTACCACACTCTGCATATTTTTCTCTAAATATGCTATTCTTTGTAGAGTGATTTACACCACTTCCTTCTCTCACTTCTTAGGAGAAATTCTCCAGTATATTTATCATTCAGATTTCTATAAGTACACTGGGCTAAAATGATACTCTATTAATTTCCTTAGACTTCTGTAGCTGGATACCCATAATTCAGGAAGTTTCCAAACATCTCTCCTGCAGTCAAAGAGCACAGACATTTTTTTTCTTGAATCTTAGTTATAACCCTTTCAATTTCTCAAATAATATAGCTATTATGTTGGACATCATCATCATAAATCATATGATATATATTATGTCTGATTTTTCTCTAAGAACATCTTATACATCATAATTGAAAATTACCTATCCAAAGTGTCATTTAATCTGACTGTTTTATCTGGTAGATCAGAATCCTACAGAAAAACAACCATGTGAAGTGGTTCCTCCCCTCTGACAATACCCCTCCAAGGATGGATAACTCAACACTTCTCCAATGTTGTCCATTAGGTACTAATCATCATTAGGAATTTTTCCCTTAAAATTATGTTGAAATACATTTTCCTATATGTTTCTCCCTTTACTCATAGCCCTGTCGCTAGGGAACAGAAAGGTGAGGACAAATTCCTATTCCATACAGGTTTAAAAGAGTTTTTTATTGCAACTTCTCTATCTTTTAACATGTTTCACACCTTGCTTTCCTTCCTACCTACCTACCTACCTTTCTTTCTTTTCTCTCTGTTCTGTTCTTTTCTCTTTCTTTCTTTCTTTCTTCTTTCTTTTCTCTTTTTTTCTTTGCAATACTGGGGAGCCTTTGCAAGAGCTCTAGTACTGAGCTGTACCCCCAGCCCCTTTTAAAATTTTTTATCTTGACACAAGGTCTTGCTAAGTTCTGCAGGCTGCCTCTGGCCTCAGTTTGCAGTGCTCCTGCTTCCACGTCCTGAGCCACAGGACTTACCAGTGTGCACCACTGCACTCTGTCCATTTTCTCTCACTAGGACAGTGAATTTCATCACACATTCACTTATCTTCTGTGAATCGATTATACTTTAAACTGTTTTGAAAGTACAGGGGCCTCTGTAAGGGGGGAGGAAAGTTAATGAGAGGGAGAGGAACACAGTGGGGTAGAGAGAGAGAACCAGTGCAAAGTACAAGATGCAATTGTATGAAAACCTCACAATGAAACCCATTATACTGTATGCAAATTACATTTTTAAAAACTTCTTTGAATTTCTTGCAATCTTATTCCTCACTTTTAAAAATCCAAGCAATAGCCAGGCATGGTGTGCTATAATCCCAGAAACTCTGGAGATGGAGGAGGAAGATCTCAAGTTTGAGACCTAGGGCAGCCTGCATAACTTAGTGAAAGGCTGACTCAACAAAAAAATATGAAATTAAAAAAAAAAAAAAAAGAGCTGAGGGGTACAGCCCAGTGGTAGAGCACTTGCAAAGTATATGTTAGGCCTTGGGTTCAACCCCCAACTACCACAAAAAAAAAAAAAAAAAATTGCAGGCAATTTTGTACTATCTGATCTTTTCATTTATTCTGCTACATGGAAAAGTAATCCTGTCTGTCACCTTTCCAATAAACCTCTGAGTGTTTCAAATGAGATAATTATAATGTCAGACGACTCTGATGTTTCTAGAGTTTACCCAAATGCATGGCTTATGTTCTCTTTAGTAGAATGATATATATTTCTAATTTTCCTTGCTACATAGCACTAGAATTTTGTTTTGTTTACTGGAGTGACAGAGATAGAAGACTTTTCTAGATTGTACCAGTAGCTTAGTGTTGAAGTCTCAGACTGAAGAGATTATATCTTAGGCTACAATTTCATGGGACAGATGGTCAAAAGTTAACTGCACTGAGGATTTTCAAATTCTTTTACGTATTTTCACATATTGATTTTTTTAATGCCCTACCAACATGATATATAGAGCTGATGTATTATAGAAATGTGATCTTTTTCACCTTTTTCTGAAGAATATCAGAAACTTTGAATCCAGGATCATTTGCCTTTTCTACAGGGATAGCATTAGTCGTTAGTTGTCAAGATCCTTGTCGTATTAATTTAAGGTTTAAAATCTTAGGCTTTTATTTCTATAGCCTCTGCATGACATTTAAATTAATAATTGTCAGTGAGAGAACTTTTTATGCCTTTTACAGAGAATGAGTTCATGCCTTTTTTCTTTAAAGGTAGGAAGTAGTAAATGAGGGGAAAGACAACAAAGGTTATGAAGTCAAGTGGAAAGGCACTGAGATCAGCTGTGGGAAAGCTTGCATTTTAGTCTCAAGCAGCTACGCTAATTCTATCAAAACTACCTTAGGCAAGCCATGTGCATCTTTGGTTCTCTGTTTTGGCCTCTGAACCATTGTAGGATTGCCTCAGATCATTTCTCTATGTGTGTTTTAAAATGTTAGTTTTATTCTTGTGTTATATGAAAAGGTCTTATAGCCAAATAAATTTGAAAAACTTTGCATATTGCATATCACCCTCTTGTAGATCCTCAGTAAACTATAGCATATTAAAGTCTGTGAAGTCCTACAGTCAAAAAATATTTAACTTTGAATAAAACTATATTTCTGAAATTTTTTTAATCCTGGCATCCTTTCCTTAAAGTAATACTTATAAAACACCTAGTAGAGTTCAGTGGAACATACTCTGGGATGTGATTGTAGTGTGTAAAAATCTCTTATTTATATTACAAAATTAATATACTGTGGTAAGGACATCAAATGGTTTAGGGAATAGAAGTAGAAACAATGTGTTTTTCCAAATAAGTTTTAGTTGTGAGGATTTCCATTGGTAGATATAGAAAACTGCCTGGTTATAGTTAAATATAATAATAAAATTCATCAAAGGCAATGCAAATATAGAGGAATTAGCTGAATGAAAAACAAAACATTAAAGGACACTCTTCGGGTATACCCACTTTAGATAAGAACCAAGAGTTGTACCCCTTTGGTAATTCTCTTACCCTGTCAAGCCAGTAGAGTGTTAGTTAGCAATTTTATGCAATAGTCTGGAAGGCATTTAGAATAGTTCACCCTTCAAACTCCATCCCCTGAAGTTAGTCACTTTGGAAACACTAGGAAAAAAAATAAGCCTAGATAATTATTTCTTGAGCTCTCTTCTAGTTTATTTCAAATTCAATAAGATACAGTTCAATGCAATTACAACATCATATTTTATTTCAAGGTTAAAGCATTCTATTGATTTTTTAAATATTGATTTTGCTTATACTCAGTATTAGAACCACATTTATGCAATTTGTTCCACGGGTACTACATGTCATTTTCAAATGCTTTCAATAGCATATCACATCAGTAAAACACAAAAAGTTCTCTCTATTATATGTATATTTTCCTACTTTAAATGGCATATATACATAACTATTTTAATACATTATTCACATTTTGAAATAAACATAAGAAATAGAAATATAAAGATCAATGTAATAAGTAATAGAAGTTCAGATGTTTTCTTCTCAGACCCAGTGGAATGCCCTGGCATTCATACCATACTCTCCATTTTGGGGACCAGTGCTATGGAGGAAGTGTCAGTCAATCTAAATACTACTCTCTTTGTTCTCTTTTTATATGGAATAAGAGGTTAAGAAATGCATTAATGATTAATGGAGAAAGAAAATTTTTATAAGACTGAAACTTTGGTTTTACTTTCTAAAGTATGTGGCCTGATGCTCACTTCTTCACCAGATCTTCATCCTTATATCCTACGCCTGGCAGGTATCCAATAAGAGTGTGTTGTTTAAATGACTTTCAGTCCTGTTCCTTACCTCTCTGACTCAACAAAAATGTAAAATAGAAACTCAGCACAGATGGCTCATTCTTTCTGTAAAATGGGACTTTGATTGCTTTTCCTTTGGTATGGGACAATCATTTTAAGCTTTTTAGCTTATGTCAATACCTATTAATTACCAAGTGTTTATAATGCTTCACATGGGTAAATACAAAAATGAATATGATTTAATCACTGCCCTTGAGAAGGTCAGTCTTCAAGGTAGAAGAAGCACTGCAGGAGCAAGTATTGCATGAGACAGGGAGTGACAATTTTGACAGAAAAAGGCTAGAGCAGGAAGAAGCTATTTCTAGCAGCAGGATCAGCAATAGCTCAATATCTGATTATGGTTACTTGATTTCTATTTGTATACTGGTTTATTTTCTACAAGGTCTTTTCAAGTTCAACTATTCCCATAAGCACAAATAAATCAACAAATAAATCAGTATTATCTCCATTCTATAAAAAAGAAAATGAATTCCTAGTAAATATATTGACTGACTCAAAATCATGAAACTAAGAATTGAAATCAAATATGAGTCTATATCAAAATCATGCTCAAAAATATTTAATTTTGATTAACACAATAATTATCAAACTTACCAAATCGTGAATCAATTTCTTAAAGTAATACCTATAAAACACAATTAGAATTAAGTGGAGACTTTATTTCCAGAAACACTAAGGTTTATTATTATTTCTAATAAGTTTGAATCTAATCATTATGCATGAAAAGTTAACTTCTTCACAATGCATAAGAAGTTCCTTCTTTCTGATTTTTGTTACTCTTGAAATCATGCTATATCTGTCTCATAATTAGTCTATTCTACTCAGTTTCTATTCTTCCTCATTTAAAGTTTTATGGGTTCTTGTTGTTGTTATTGTTGTTGTTGTTAGTTTTTTTGACAGGGTCTCACCACGTAGACCAAGCTGGTCGTCCTGCCTCCACGTCTAAGATCATAGGCCTGCATCTCCAAGCCCAGCTCATTTTAAATTTTTATTCCTGGCCCAGCACAGTGGCACATAATCTCAGCAACTTGGGAGGCAGATACAGGAGGATCTTGAATTTGAGGCCAGAGGCAGCCTGTATAACTTAGCAAGACCTGACTCAAAGAAAAGGTAGAGGGGGCTGGGAACAGACAAGTGGTAGAGCACTTGCAAAGTATGTGTGAGGTCCTGAGTTCAACCTCCAAGTACTCCCAAAAAAGTTCTTGTTCCTAATCAAATAGAATTATTTTTTTCCTAACCATACTTCATACATGCTCGTTGCTGAAAAGATTTAGAACAACAAAGTATTATTCCAAGGTAACTATTAACAACATTATTCCCATTTGTTGATAGTGACCATTTTAAAATAAATCTCATTATTTGATAATGACCATTTAAAAATAAATTTTATTATAACAGCTCATTTCAGCATACTTTAGGGATTTTTGTCTTTGTTGTGCATATTTATGTTCATATCATTGGCATTACTGCATTTGATTGATCCCTTTTTAAATTTATCTTACAATCTAATTGATCAACCACTTTTTCATCTTTTTACACTTACTATTAGAGTTTGTGATTTTCTTTCCAGGGCTCCTAGAGTGAGTCCCACATTTTCCTATAGTATGTCTTAGATAACCTTTATGTCCCTAATCACCTTCCACTTTATCCCACCACACTGATATTCTTCCATGCATACAAAACCTAAGGTATGTCATCTATACATTGGCACTTCTCTTTATTACCACTTCCCCTGCCCCCACACCTCCCATTTCTGCATCATCACTCATGTTTGCTTACACACATTTGAATTTCCACAAAACTGGCCATGTTCTCTTCTTGCAGATCTCCCAGCTCCTCTTCCTTCAGCTGGTTTGCTGGCCTTTGTGTGGTACTAAAATTCCATGCTATTTCTTTGGTTTGAGAGAATGAATCCTCTTACCTGCACCCTCTCTTTCTTGCCCTCAGTCCTCTTTCCCATTGCAAATGTGTGTCCAGACTTCACATATGCCCTCCTCCCTTGAGCACACCCCACAGAGAGCCCTTTACTGAAATGCACATCATTTTTTCCCTGAAACCAGGCCAGTTGTTCAGCGTTCACCATTATAGCCAGATACTTGATGCAAATTTAAAAAAAGAGAGAGAAGAAAAATGACAATGAAAAACAATGACAAGAGCAACTAGCCAATCAGTAAATTATCCTTTCTCTCTGCATACAATCATCTCCAGCTGTAGGCCCTTTATCTTGAGAGTTCATAGGATAATACACACACATAATTAACCCAAACAAACCCGCTTTTGTGAGAAACATTTTAAAGACATCAGCACAAAGAGCACTTTTTGGTCCAGATCCCATACTATTCTGAATTTTTTAAACTGCCACACAGAAGCCTCATCAGCAATATCCTAATTAAACTCATCAGTTCACAGATGTGTACAGGAAAAGGAGCAGCAAAAGTTTTCACCAAAAAATTCTTTTTCCTGGAAAGATAGGTGGATGATGGCAATAGTAATAGTAATGAGATCTAGCATTAATTAAGTACTTTATTACACCTGCCACATGTTGCTATAGTTAGGTACCATCGAGTGGGGTCCTACTCAGGGTTTTCTATGGCTGATTGTTTCAGGATTGTTTCGGATGTGGATTGCCACATCCCTGTCTTCCATTTTTGCAGTGCTGGAGATCCAACTGAGGGCCTTAGAGAGTGCAGAGCAATGGTCTACCAACTGAGCTAAACCCCAGCCCTCCACTTTGCATAGGACAACAAATATAAATCAAAAACCATTTGAGGCCATGACTCTTACCCTATTTTGCAGATGTCAAAACTCAGCCTTAAACGGTTAAATAAGCTTCCCAAAGTTACACAGTTAGAATTGCCATGGTCTGAGCTTAAATCTCAGTCTGCATGATACAGAAGCATGTGCTCTTATTCACTCCATTCTATTGCCTATATGATAACGTTCCATGATTAAAATTACATGTCTCAATTCTCCAGTTGCCAAATACAAACCAATTGAACCACCACTGTTTTAAACAAGCAGCCACTCCCATTACTATCCTCTCTTTCCTACTCCTCACCTTCGCCCTTTCCTTAACTTTGAATATTCATCTGAAGATTTTTCTAGTAGTCTAACAATTGATGAGCAAAGTCTTTCTCTGAAAACCCACTTGAAGTTACCATTTTCTAGATTGTTTCATTACCCATCCGCTTAAAAATGGCAAAGGGTGCAATTTAATAAGCACTGGCCACATCTCTTTCACTGAAAATTTAATGAGCTGTATACTTTCTGCGCCTGCAGCTGTAGCCCTGTGGCATCCGATCCCATCAGATCTCGGAAGCTAAGCAGGGTCAGGCCTGGTTAATACCTGGATGGGAGACCGCCTGGGAACACCAGAAGCTGTAGGCTTGGGAGAAGGACCTGGCAATCCCCTCCCCCAAAAAATCAATCTGCCATTGAAAACCCTATGAACAGCAGAGAAGCACTGACAATAGTGTTTCCCCTGTTGTACAGAGGGTCGCTATGAGTCGGATACCAACTCGACGGCACCTAACAACAACAACAACAATACTTTCTGCACCCTAGGGAGAGAGACAATGAGCCCTTGTCAGAAACAGAGCTTTGGTGCCATTTCTAATCTAACCCAGTTAGTTTCTGGCCTTTGGGATATTTTCCCATTGCCTTGTCATCTCCTTTGTGTTACACCACAAAATTCTATTTCTCTTCTGTTTTTTCAATATAGATGTTTCTGGGACCATGGTCACAACACATTCAGAGCTGCCTTAAGTATCATTATCTTAAAAGAAAACACTCATTTCCACACATATTCCATACTATTGTACATGATCATCATTTACAAATATTCATTGTTTTGGCACAGTTTGTACTGCCTTAAATTAAGAGGTAAGTCATGTATATCCTCCATGTGTCTGTCAGCTTGTTCTGCTGTGGGGGCTTGCATGTTGCTGTGATACTGAAAACTGTGCCTCCCATATTTCAGATACCAGCAAGGCTACCCATGGTGAACAGGTTTCAGCTGAGCTTCCAGACTAAGACAGACTAGGAAGAAGGAACCAGCAACCCACTCCTGAAACAATTAGCCATTGAAAACCCTATGAATAGCAGAGAAGCACTGTCAAATATAGTGCTGGGGAAGGCATTCAAGAAACAACTGGGGAAGAGTTGCTTCCTCACCTCAAAGTAGAGTCTGTGTTTTATTTTTTTTTGGGGGGGGGAGTATAGAATTTATTTTGTATTGAAAATTTTTAATATACAACTCAATGTGATTCATTCTGACATTGTGACATTTCCATATATGCATTTTGTTTTGCATTACACAGATAAGTTCCCCCTACCCTCTTGTGCACTTCCTCCCCCTGTACTACTCCCCCCCACACCAAAGACTTCTCTTCCATTTGTTTGTCTTTTTGTGGTAATATTTTTCTATCTATCCTTGGGTCCCAATTATGTTTTAAGATCAAAACTTTTTCTGCAGTGAACTATCTTTTTACATTGTCAGTACTATTACATGAATTTTCTAGCCCATCTGTATTAATACCATTGTTTGGTATTACTGGTGTTATTATAACTATTTCCAGGACTATTAAAGTTGGGCTGTTCACCCTGAGGTCACCCCTCTCCCATTCCTCACCCCTCCTTGTTCCTCCTCTCCCCTCCCTCCTCTCCCAGGATTTCCTCCTTTTGCTAGATCCCACCCTCCTTCTTGTGTGTTCCCTAAGTTGTACCTTCTCCACTAGGTAGACTTTAGCTTTTATTTTTTTTTTTTGACCTCCTCATAGGATTTTTTCCTTCTTATAATTTTGATTCAGCTCCTAAATCTGAGTGAGAATATGTGGTGTTTCTCTTTCTGAACTTGTGTTCATTCACTTAAAATAATTTTCTCTAATTCCATCCATTTTGCTGCAAATGACCTTATTTCATTTTTCTTGAGTGCTGAGTAGTATTGAATTGTGTACCATAGTTTTTTATCTATTCTTCTGATGATGGACATTTTGGTTGATTCCATATCCTTGCTATTGTGAAAAGTGCTGCATTGAACATGGAGATGCAGGTGTCTCTGTGGTATGATGACACATCTTCCTTTTGGTAAATTCTCAACAGTGTTATAGCTGGGTCATACCATAGATCATTTTTTAGTTTTTGAGATAGCTCCATATTCATTTCCAAAGTGGTTGGACTAATTTACAGCTCCACCAGCAGTGTAAGAGTGTTCCCTTTTCCCCGCAACCTCGCCAGCATTTGTTGTTATTTGTTTTATTATTATTGGCCATTCTTGCTGGAGTAAGGTGGAATCTCAAAGTTGTTTTAATTTGCATTTCCCTAATGGCTAGGGATATTGAGCATTTTTTCATGTGTTTCATGGCTTTATGGGCCTCTTCATTTGAGACCTGTCTGTTTAGTTCCTTTGCCCATTTCTGTATTGGGTTATTAGAAAAAATGATCCAAAAATTCATATGGAATCACAAAAGACCATGTGTAGCCAAAACACTCTCAAGCTGCAAAACTAATGCAGGTGGAATCACAATCACTGACTTCAAGTTATGCTGGCAAAAACAGCTTGGTACTGGCACAAAAATAGGCCTGAAGACATGTGGAACAGAATAGAAGATCCAGAAATACCTCAACACACCTATAGCTATCTAATTTTCAACAAAGGACCAAAGAAGGAAATTAGAAAAAGGATAGCCTTTTCAATAAATGGTGCTGGGAAACATGGGCATCCGCTTGCAGAAAAATAAAAACCGACCTGCATCTCTCAATATCCATGAGAGTTAACTCAAAATGGATAAAAGACCTCAACATAAAACCAGAAACTTTAAAACTAATAGAAGATAGGATAGGTAATATGCTCCAACATATAGGCATAGGAAAGTATTTCCTTAATAGGACTCCAATTGCTCAAGAAATTGCAGCAATACATAAATGGGATTACATGAAATTAAAAACCTTCTATACAGTAAAGGAAACAGTTAACAGAGTCAAGGAAATCCCCACTGAATGGGAAAAAAATTTTTCGCATCCTATACATCAGACAAAGCCTGCAGCTATAGCCCTGTGGAATCTGATCCCATCAGATCTTGGAAGCTAAGCAGGGTGGGGCCTGGTTAGTACCTGGATGGGAGACCGCCTGGGAACACCAGAAGCTGTAGGCTGGGAGAAGGACCTGGCAACCCCCTCCCAAAAATCAATCTGCCATTGAAAACCCTATGAACAGCAGAGAAGCACTGACAATAGTGTTTCCGCTGTTGTACAGAGGGTCGCTATGAGTCAGATACCGACTCGACAGCACCTAACAACAACAACAACAACATACATCAGACAAAGGTCTAATTACTAGAATTTATAAAGAACTTAAGAAAAAAATACCCAAGAAAATAGAGTCTATGTTAATGATGGGAATGGAGAAAGCCCCTGCAACCAAATTTTGCTGAAGTGGCACGACTCAAAATGATAAGAACATAGTGGTTACAACAAGGGGCTCAAATGTAAAATGATTGTGTGCATCGTAAAGTGTTTGGTAGTGTTTCATTCTGTTGTACATAGGGTTGGTATGAGTCAGATCCAACTTGGCACCTAACAAAAACAATCAAATATATAATATTTTAAAAACTACTCTCCACTTTGCTTATTTTTCACTATGTCAGTGTGTTATGGTGCTGCAATATACTATCACCACTGAATTAAGCAAAAAGTGTAAGATTACTTGACCTTTTATAATACTTTGCAATTTATGTTACTTTTATATGTCAACTTGGAAGAAGACTCTGCTTTCCTAAAGAGAGATAGAAGAGATGATAAAAGCCCTGGAGTTTAATGAACAAACACTCAAGGGCATTCTCGTTTTCATCTTTCAGGAGGCCTGTGCTCAAACTCATGGTTTTGCCTTTGGAAGCTGTGCGACTGCTTTGTTCTAAGTTAAGCATTTTAAGCATCAGTTTTTCTCATCTGTAATGTGGGTCTCATTATTGGTGTCTGCCTTGTGGAGCTATAGGGAAGATCAATTCTATGATTTGTGTAAACATGTATGATATAGTACTCTCCAAATATTTGACATGAAAATGTTAAGTAAAAGGTAGCTCTCTTGTTTTTGTCATTCTTCTACAATTAAGGACTGCCATCATCAAGTATGGGAGAAGGACCTGGCAGCCTACTCCCAAAACAATCCTGAAACAATCAGCCATTGAAAACCCTATGAATAGCAGAGAAGCACTGACATAGTGCCAGGCATGGCACAGTGTTAAGGAATGTTTTGTGCTGTTGTATATAGGGTTGCTATGAGTCAGACTCAACTCGATAGCACCTAACAACAACAATCATCAAGTATATTCCTCTTACTTGTAGCCCCTTTGTACTTTCCCTCATAATGTGGGCCTATTCCTCTGTCTATGCATCCCACAAACAACCATATCCTGTTAGAATGTGGCTTTGGTGAGAGCAGAAACTGTGTTTCTGTGGAAGAAGCAGTACAGTTGAGTGGTCAGGAGTATGGCCCCTGGAGATAAACTGCCTGGCTTTGGCTTCTTCCTCTGCCATTTATCAGATCAATGGCTTGGGGCAAGTTTCATAACTTCTTAGAGAAATGCTTCTTTCATCTGTGAAATGAAGGTAATTAGCTATCTCATAGGGGTTTGTGTACTTTGATCATGTCAATATATGTAAAATACTTTAGAATAGTGCCTGCCATATATTATGGGCTATGTAACTGCTTGCTGTAATTATGATGATCACTCTTATTGTTTACCATTATGTCTCTAATACCTGGAACAGTGCCCAGCATGTGAGCATGCAGTAAATAGGATGAGGGGAGAAAGAGAGAGAAAGAGAGAGAGAAAAGAACCAATAGAGAGAGCCAGGTGCAATTGCAAACACCTATAATCCTAGTGACTCAGGAGGCTGTGGTAGGAAAACTGCAGGTTAGAGGCCAGAGGCAGCCTGTACAACTTAGATCCTGTCACAAGATTAAAAATAAAAAAGGAGCACTTCAGTGGTAAAGCACTTTCCTAACATGTGTGAGGCCCTGGGTACAACCTCCTTGTATAAACAACAACAAAAGAATCAATGGAGCAGTTTATGGCTTAATTAAAGCTCATTCATATGCATCAGTGAGGTTCATCTCCCTCTAGTTCTGGGGTTCTTATCTTGGGCTATACCACCAAAGAATAGCTCACACATTAAACTATACAATAGCATGAGGCAAAAATAATAAATAATATAGTGCTACCAGCTCTTATACAGGAGAAGGATATGGCAATCCACACAGGCAGTAATCCTGAAACAATTAGCCATTGAAAACCCTATGAGGGTCACTATGAATCAGACCTGACTCGACAGCACCTAACAACAACAACAAACCAGCTATTATATAACTAAAGTGCAAATTAGATAGTACAAGAATACATGCAAGTCCCTCCTTATCTATAGTTCTGCTTTCTGTGGTTTCACTTACCCTCAGTCAACCAAGTCCAAAAATATTAAATGGAAAATTCCAGAAATAAACAATTCATAAGCTTTAAATTGCATGCCATTCTGAGTGGCATGATGAAATGTCACACCATCCAGCTCTGTCTTACTTCAAATGTGCATATTCATACAGCATTTGCTATCTAATGCTTAGTCACTTAATTCTCATCCTGATTATCAAGTTGATAATTATAGTATCACAGTGCTTGTGCTCAATAACTCTTATTTTTCTTAATAAAACCCAAGAGTAATGATCCTGGTAATCTTATTACAGTATATTGTAGTAATTGTTCTATTTTATTAGTTATTGATCTCTTACCATGCTAATCTAGTACTATGCCTAATTTATAACTTATATATTGTTAGGTAAGAAGCTGAAAACCTGTAAACTCAACAGACCTTTATTGACAGAAGCTGCCAAAGCTGTCTCTAGCAAAAGAGAGAACAGCCACAGGGGGAGGAATGGGTGAGGTTTTATGGGCTCTAGGTGGGAGGGGGAAGGGGTGATTGACATATCACATCAGGATAGGTAGGAAGTGGGTATGTGGAGGGTTCTGATAAGCTGGAAGAGTCAAGTCAAGTTTTAGTGGGCTTTCTGAGGGCTGGGGGATAGTGAGCAGAAGAAGGCACCACCTTATAGGGAGGAACCCAACAGAAACAAAAGTGAAGGGACTTGCAACATCACACTAGCAGTCAGGAGAACAAGGACCTGGGTCTCATGGGTAACCAGGATGTGGTACCTACCCTCCAGGAGCACAAAGTCCCACAATGGGGTGCACATATAGAGCCACACTCTGGAAGGCATCGGAGACTCCAGCTGGTGTGCTCCTAGGGCTCTGCAGAGTGTGAGGTGGCTCTCCAGGAATCTCCTGGCAGTTCTCTTGGAGGGAAGTAGCCCTGCGCCCACCTAACATTCCAGTGGTTTTGTTTTAGGTTGATTGGGCAAAGTTCCTCATCTCCTGTAACTTCTAGCTGAATAGGGGCATTGTTTATAGATGAGGGGGCTGATAGGAAGTGGATGCAGGCAGGACATCTTAGTATGGGGGAAGATCATGTCCTCTGCAGAGTGGTGGGTATCCTGCCATGACGAGTTGGGTGACTGGTTGGTGAAGGCGCACATGCATTCCTGTAGAAAATTTTGAAAACACCAAAACACCCAAAGGCTAACACTAATAAGAGCAGGACTAAGGGTCCAATTAGGAATAGAAGCCAGGACATCCAGGGCAGCTGTGCAAACCAGGAACCACAAGAATCTGACAGATGCTAGTGAATGTGTGAGGCCTTTTTTAAGAGGTTTTTTGTTCTGTCTCAGACTATTCCTGACTTGTTTGCTGTATCTATACACAGCAAAATCCCCAGGGATTTTGGAGAACTACACCCACAAATGAATCATTGATCTTGCAGGACATTGAGTTGTTGGGCAATAGATTGTAAGCTGTCTGACAGTTGTTGGGACAGATATTTGTAGTATGTTATGAATGTTGTAATCCCACTGATTCCTGTCCCCACACCAGCAGCAATTCCTAGGCCTATTAACATAGGAGCAGCAACAATGCATTTGGTCCTTATAGAGTCTGATAAAGGTACAGAAAATGGTTGGTTATTAGGAGCTATCTGGATGTCTGGAGTAAGGTAAACTAAGGTAAAAGTCTCTGTCCAATTAATAGAAAGACAAAGGTACTTGTTTGTCCCACAAAGGAAAAAGGTGCCTCGATTATCTAAGCAGAAATTGTTATTTATAGAAAAGAGAAAATTTAATTTGTTATTTTCAGTTTCCCATACTGACAGAGTTCCACTTAAGGCAGCTCCAGTTAGAGGTTGAAAGGGTCCCTGAGGGTGTATTTGTGTGGGGGTTGAACTGATTTTTATAAGTATAAATTTATCATTTAAATCTACCCAAAATGTGGAATTGGGTGGTATAAAGTTTAAGAGGATTTTAGGGCAGGAGGCTGATGTAGATGTATCCTGGGCACAGTTTTGCCAAGGAAAAATTTTATAGCAACTTCGTGGTCTTACGTTGGAGGGTTTTAAAAAGTGAACCTGTCTCTTCAGGACAGGTGTTCCTATGTGGGGAAGGTAATAAGTAGCATGATCAGTGGATGGACTATATGCAAAGTGTAGTTGCAGAGATGTGGAGGTCTTTAATGAGAGCTCCATTTATGATGGGTGTTCTCTTAGCAGACATAAATTGCATTCTTGCCATGTTGTTGAGTGTGAATGTAAGATATGTTGTTGTTGTTGTTGTTGTTGTTGTTGTTGCTGTTGTTGTTGTTAGGTGCCATCGAATCGAGTCCGACTCATAGCGACCCTATGTACAACAGATCAAAACACTTGCCGATTCTGTGCCAGGCAAACAATCTTATTTATGTTTAAGCCCATTGTTGCAGACACTGTGTGAGTCCATCTGGTGGAAGGTTTTCCTCTTTTGCATTGACCTGCCACTCTCCCAAACATGATGTCCTTCTCCAGGGATTGTTCTCTCCTGACTACATGTCCGAAATATGTAAGACGCAGTTTGGCCATTCTTGCTTCCAAA
>VMDO01011250.1:55073-67886 GCA_007922755.1 Pedetes capensis
TCTTGTTCAATGTCCAGCTTTCACAACCATATGATGCCACTGAAAATACCATGGCATGAGTCAGACGCACCTTCGTCTTCAATGTGACATCTTTGCTTTTCAATACTCTAAAGAGATCTTTTGCCACAGCTTTTCCTAGGGCAATGCGTCTTTTGATTTCTTGACTGCTGCTTCCACGGGTGTTGATTATAGAGCCAAGTAAAGCAAAATCTCGGACAATCTCAATCTTTTCTCCATTTATTGTGAAGTTGCATGCTGACCCAGTCATAAGGATTTTTGTTTTGTTGATGTTTAGTCCCAAAACACCTAATGCTAATCCCGACCACTCGGTAACATAAAAGATGAATGATTTTTGTAGGTCCAGAAGAAATAGAGCAGGGGCCAACAGTATGGCTGATTGGAGTTGAAGAAAGGGACTCTTAATAGAGTACATGGGGTCTAACAGTTCTAAGGGATCCCCTTTAGCTGCCTCATAGGGAGGTTTTGCCAGAAGACTGAAATTTGGAATTCATAGGGAAAGTACCAGAAAGAAGAGAATTTCTGTATTTGAGGTAGGTATGGGAAGATTGCAGATGAGGAATTTTCTATCTATGGATATCTCCCATTTGTGAGATGAAATTTTAACCCTTAGATAGATAACAGAGGGTAAGTAGAGCTGAGCATTGTTGCATGAGATGTGGTATTCATGTTGGGCTAAGAAGTTTTAAAGGGAAGAAGTATGTAGCTGGGAAAGCTGCAAGATAGGGCTGCAGAGAAGATCACCTACATATTGAAGTAAAGAGGAAGGCTGGAGATTTAGGTCAGCTAGGTTAGAGGCCAGCATCTGACTGAATAGGTGAGGGCTATCTCTAAAGTCCTGTGGAAGGACCATCCAGGCGTACTGTTGGTAATGATGGGTGTTGGGGTCTGTCCAGGTAAACACATAAAGATCGTGGGAAGTGCAATGGAGAGGAATAGTGAAGAAGGTGTCTTTGAGATCAAGAACAGTAAAGGAGGAAGAGGAAGGGATAAGAGACAGTAAGGCATAAGGATGGGGACAACAGGATGTATAGGGATAACTGCAGTATTGATGGCTTGGAGGTCCTGAACCAGTCAGTAGGACCCATTTGGTTTGAGAACTGGTATAAGGGAAGTATTATAGGGAGAGTGGGTAGGGTGGATGAGACCTTTAGAAAGGAGGCTGGATACGAGAGGTTTCAGGCCCTGGAGGTGTTTTAGGGCAATAGGGTACTGTGGGACCTTGGGAAATTGGGAGGGGTCCTTTAGGGTAATTTTAGTGGGAATATGGTGGGAGGTGATGGAAAGAGAGGAGGTATCCCAGACTAAGGGATTGAACCCAGGGAGAGGTGGGCTAAGGGAAGAAGGAGAGGGATCGGAAGCAGTCTGAAGCAGTAGCATACTGGGTGGGTTGATGGAGACAGGAGGAAATATATGGAGGCCCTGGATTTTGACAAGAGGTCTCTCCAAAAAGTAGGAGTATTACAGGTCGGTATGATCAAGAAGGGCCTGGCAATCCACTCCCAAGGCAATCCCGAAACAGTCAGCCATTGAAAACCCTATGAGGGTCGCTATGAGTCGGATACCGACTCGACAGCACCTAACAACAACAACAATGATCAAGAAGCTATGTGAGAATGTAGTTTCTAGAAAGGAATGTGTTAAAGGAAGCATGTTTCTCTGTTGGGCAGGAATTCCATTAACTCCCACCATAGTAACTATGATGGGCCTGTGGGTCCTCTGTATGTTGGTAAAGCAAAAATGTGGCCCCAGTGTCAAGTAGAAATGAAATAGGCTTACCTGAGATGCTAACAGTTACCCTGGGTTCATTGCTGGTGACATCCATGGGGATTAATGGCAATCTCAGGCACTGTCAATCCTCCTCAGCAGCCAATCCTAAAAGGTGTGGTACAGTGGGTTCCAACTGTGGCGTTTGGGGCCGAGAGGGATTTGGTCTCCTACTGTTCTGGCCAAGAGGACAATTGACACGCCAGTGTCCCAGCTGTTTACAGTTTGGGCAGGGGTCAGAAGGAGGCCTTGGGTTAGGGCATTCTCATACCCAATGTCCTGGGCATCTGCATTTGAAACATTTGCCCAGTGGACCCCCACAGGTAGAGGGATATTTCCTTTGTAGGGGCGCTACCAGTATCTGGTAATTAGCCAGCATTTGTTGGGCCTTTTGTTTGTCCCTGTTTAATTGATCCTGTTTTGCCTAGTATTCTCAATTATTAAATACCTTGAAGGCCACATTTAATAAGTCTGTCTGATTAGCTTATGGTCCCTCCTCTATTTTCTTTAGTTTTTTCCTGATGTCTGGAGCTGATTGTAATATAAAATGGGTGTTGATAATGATTATACCAGTTTGAGGTGTAGGGTCTATCTTGGTAAATTTTTGTAGGGCTTCAGTTAGGCAAGAGAGGAACTGGGCTGGATTCTCCTCTGGGTATTTGGTGATCTCGCTAATTTTGTCATAACTGACCATTTTCTGGGAAATGTTTTTCAGGTCCTCAGTGAGGCAGACTCTTAATGTGGTCTCTTAAGAGCTCGACCAGGATTCTCTTCCTGATATGTCCAGTCTGGCTGGACATCTAGGACCACCTGGGTGCCTGCAAATTTAGTGGGGTCTGTTGTATGCAAGTTGTCTGCTACTGCCTGTGCTGCCTTACAAACCCTCTGCCTCACCTCTGGGGAGAGGGTAGTGGAGAAAATGGTGTAAATATCTCTTCAAGTCAGGTCATAGGATTGGGTGACATAATGAAATTCTTTTATATAAATATCTGGCTCAGAAGAGAAGGGACCAAGATGTTGGGACAGATTGGCAAAGGAGAAAGGAATGTAAACACGGATGATGCCCTTGTGTCCCACCACCTCCTGAAGGGGCAGTTGTAATTAGGGAGCGGAGACAGGGGTGGTCAAGTTTGGTATCTCAACCATGTATGAGGAGGAGAAGTAGGTGGGCTGGGAGGAACGGGAATGGAAACTTTGAGAGATGAGGGGGCAGGCAAGGTAGGCAGGGAAGGTGTAGAGGTGAGGGAGGGGGAATATGGAGTGGTGGCACAGGGAGAGAGAGAACAAGTAGGGTTATAAGGGGGAGGTGCGGGAGGGGCAGAGTGGTCTGAAAGATCAAATTTGTCCGTATCAGAAGTTAGATCAGATTTTTTTTCTTGAGGAAGAAGAAGCAAAAAGGATTTGGGAGGTAGAGCAAGACTGGCATAGAGAAGGGCAGGAATGGAGATGGGAAAAGGCCTGAGGGGACTTCTGACCATTTGCCATTTCATTGACAAAAGTTTTGAAGATCCCAGAGAATATTAGGATCAAATGTCCCATTTTCTGGCCATTGTGACTCATTATCGAGCCTGTAATGGGGCCACGCCTGATTGCAAAAGAAAATCATCATTTTCTTAGGTTTTATGTCAGGAACCAATCAAATGGTACAGAGATTTTCCAGGAGGCTGCCAAGAGGTGTGGTCTGAGAGGATTTGGACTGAGAGGTTTCCATGGTGATTTTGGAGGAGGGAGGTGAGGGGAATGAGGATCCCTAGGGGAGGTACAAGGAAAAGGAGTGTTCTTGCTTTTCCTAGTATCCCAACGTAGGAAACTGAGTCAAGAGGGCATCCCCACCAAAATTGCAGCTTCTTGAGTTTGAGAAAAAGATCTGTCCAACCCAGCACTGGGAGTTTATCGAGAGGGAGAAAGGCAGAGGATCAGAGTAGATGGGCTCAAGTGACTCATCTCAGAGGACTGACTGGTGTGGATACAGCGGTCAGTAACCACAAAAGTAGAGAGCCCGCTGAGTTTACAGTCTGGAAGTGAGGTGTGGGAGGTTGAGCAAGAGGCCAATCAACCCCAGAGAATGGGGTATCATCACTATTCCTGTCCTGGGTTTCCACACCATAGATGTTAGGTAAGAAGCTGAACACCCATAAACTCAACAGACCTTTATTGGCAGAAGCTGCCAAGGCTGTCCCTAGCAAAGGAGAGGGAAGCCCCTGGGAGAGGAAGGGTGAGAGGCTTTTATGAGCTATAGATGGGAGAGGGAAGGGGTGATTGATGTGTTGCATCAGGATAGGTAGAAAGCAGGTGCACCAAGGGTTCTGATAGGGTGAAAGAGTCAAGTCAAGTTTTGGCAGACTTTTTGAGGCCTGAGGGATAGTGGGTAGAAGAAGACACCATCTTACAGGGAGGAGCCATTTTGTAACAGGTCCTGCATAACAGAAATAAAAGTGAGGGGGCACATGACATCATACTAGCATCAAGGAGAATGAGGACCCAGGTCTCCAAGATAACCAGGGCGTGGTACCTGCCCTCTGGGAAAGCAAAGTCCCACTGTGGGGTGCGCACATGGAGCCGTGCTCTGGGAGGCATCATACACTCCAGCTGGGTGTGCGCCTAGGGATCTGCGGGGCATGGGGTGGCTCTCTGGGAGTCTCCCAGGGGGAAGGAGAAGACCTGCACTTGCCTAACACATATTATCATAGGAATGTATATATAAGAAAAATATAGTATACAGAAGACTCAATACTATTTGCACTTTCAGGTATCCACTGGAGGTCTTGGAACATATACCTCTCAGCAAAAGGGGTGCTACTATACTACAGGGAGAAGGACCTGGAAACCCACTCCCAAAAAGCAATCAGCTATTGCAAACCCTATGAATAGCAGAGAGGCACTAACAATACTTACTGCTTCAACTGTTGTACATAGGGTTGGTATGAGTCAGATACTGACTTGACGGCACCTAACAACAAAAACAACAACTATATTACAGGGATCCAGTTCAAACAATTCTATATTATTTCAATAGAAAGCTAATTACTCCATAGATAAATAGTACTCAAATAAGGATAAGGAATTTATAATACTTCTTGAATATTTATTCTCATTCCCAAAAAGACTATGTCTTTCTGGAGACATTAACACTAGAGGTACTACCGACATCCACTGTAATACCACTGCCACAAAGTAAGAATTACACTTGTATCACAGGCTTCATTGTATAATAAAGGGGCATTGCTGTTGATGCTGATGGCATAGAGTACACTTAAATTTGCTCACCTGTTAAGTCTTGTGTTTCAGCATTAGCACTCTTTCCTTAAAAGACTTATGGCTTAGAGTGTACCTCAGTGATAGAGTGCTTGTCTATTATGTGTAAAACCCTGGGTTCAATCTCTAGCACTATACCAAAAAAAAGGACTCCTGTTAAATGACATTTTGATAAGGGAACAAAAATTTGTAATACTCAATATATAGCAATAACAAAAAATGAATAAAAGTCACATTTAATTTCTGCAAATATGAGGTGCTCAAAGTGATTAACATGGTAATCCAATTCAACTTCAAAAAGTACCATATAGATAATACCTCTTAAAATGTATATATGTATATATGTATATAATTAATATCACATGCACGTAAAATTTTGCTAAAGATCATTCAAAAGCAACTGCAGCAGTATATTAACAGAGAACTGCCAGAAAGTCAAGCAGGGTTCAAAAGAGGACATGGAACAAGGGACATCATTGCTGACATCAGATGGATATTGGCCAAAAGCAGAGAATACCAAAAAGATGTTTGTCTATGCTTTATTGACTACACAAAGAAGTTTGATGGTGTGGATTACAACAAATTATGGATAACATTTTGAAGAATGGGAATACCAGAATACGCAATTGTACCCATGGGGAATCTGTACATGGACCAAGAGGCAGTTGTTCAAACAGAACAAGGAAACACTGCTTAATTTAAAGTCAGGAAAGGTGTGCAACAGGGCTAGATCCTTTAACTGTACCTCTTCAATCTCTATGCTGAGCAAATAATCCAAGAAGCTGAACTTTATGAAGAAGAACATGGTATCAGGATTGCAGGAATACTCACTAACAATCTGAGATACATGGATGACACAACTTTCCTTGTTGAAAGTAAGGAGGATGTGAAACATTTACTGATGAAGATCAAAGAACATAGCCTTCAGTATAGATTGCACCTCAACATCAACAAAACAAAAGTCCTTATGACTGGGTCAGTACACAACTTCATGATAAATGGAGAAAAGATTGAGATTTTATTTTACTTGTTCTACAATCAACATCCACAGAAGCACAGTCAAGAAATCAAAAGATGCCGGTGTGGTGGCCCACACCTATAATCCCAGTGGCTCGGGAGGCAGAGGCAGGAGGATCGCAATTTTGAAACCAGAGTCAGTCTGCGTAACTTAGTGAGACCCTGTCTCAAAAACTAAAAAACAATCAAAAGACACATTGCATCAGGAAAAGCTGTTGCAAAAGACCACTTTAAAGTGTTGAAAAATAAAGATGTCACACTGAAGATGAAGGTGCACTTGACTCATGCCATAATATTTTCAGTTGCATCATATGTTTGTGAAAGTTGGACAGTGAAGAAGAGAGACAAGAGAAGAATTGATGCTTTTGAATTATGCAGCTGGAGACAAATATGAATATACAATGGACTGCCAAAAGAACCAACAGATCTGTCCTAGAAGAAGTGCAACCAGAATGTTCCCTGGAAGCAAGGATGGCTAGACTGTGATTTTAGACATATTGTCAGGAGGGACCAATTGCTGGAGGAGGATATCATTTAGGGAATATGGCAGACCAACAACAACAACAACAAAAAAAAAAAACGAAAGACCTTCAACTAGATGAATTGACACACTGACTGCAACAATGGTCTTAAACATAAAAAGATGGTGTGCTTGGTAAGACCAGGTAGTGTTTCATTCTGTTGCACCTAGGGTCACCATGAGTCAGGCCTGACTCTACAGCACCTAACAACAGCAATGTAAGAGTAAACTGGTTTGTCTTTCAGAGACAATATCAAAAAATATAATAATGTTCATATAATTTGGTCTAGCAATTCCATATGTATGATTTATCTCAAATAAATCATTAAAATTATATACATACATGGAAAAATATTTATCACAATATCATCTATGGTAACAAAAAATTAAGAGGCAAGCTGTACATGCACTAGCAAGAAATTAGGTAAGTTAATTTTTTAAGTCATTGTTATAGCCATGCAGCACAATGCTCTGTGGAAAACATAAATCATAAATTCAACATATGATTGTTGAATTACATTGATGTTGTAATAGTCACTCTAGATTTTAAAATCAGGTACCACAATAATGTATATAATGTGGTCATGGTTGCTTAAAGAAATATGTCATGTAGGAAATTATGAATGACTTTTTAATTTTCTTATTTTTAGTTTTCTTCAATTAATATGCATTTGTTTTTAATCACAAAAACTATAGCATAATATGAAATGTATCTGACTCTTTATTCCTTTTTTCTGCAAATACTATTCTTATTTCCATCATAATATCCCAATTCCTCATACACAGAGTCAAAGCGAGCCTTTTTTTATAGCATCAGTGGCTGTTACCTGCTTTGCCTAATGCTCATTCCATCTGTTACACCAAAGTATGATATAAATACTGAACTAGTCAATGCAATTTAATCTTTAAATAAGACCATAATTCTAGATATCATTCCTAGGAATATGTCTCTTCAACTTCATGGATTTAACTCATATATTGACTTTTTTTTTCCTTTCAGGTAAACAACTATAGTTTAGAAGAAGTAACACATGAAGAGGCAGTAGCAATATTGAAGAATACATCTGATGTAGTTTATCTAAAAGTTGGTAAACCCACCACCATTTATATGACTGATCCTTATGGTCCACCTGATATTACTCACTGTAAGTACCATGCTCAGCATCATCTTTGAATAGCATGTCAAGTGCACAGAATTGGCATTCTACAAAACCATTTTCAAAATCTTCTGCTTACACCTTCACTGTTGTCTGGTTTTGGGAAATATTTCAGAGGGAGTATTCTGCCCTGCATTTCCATGTTGCTTTACAGGACCGTTTCTAGTGTTTTGAAGATGGAATATCTGATGAGCTGGTAGGTCTACCATTATGGAAAGGCTTAATGGTATGTGTTGTAGATAGTGTGGTTACAATAGTGTAGGAGCAACACATTCCAAAAACTGTTCTCAAGCCCCTGGAATATTATTGCTTTCAAGCACTAATATTCTCTCTTCTTAGTTCAGATTTGTATATCAGCAAAGTGGAAAAGAAAGCATGGCAAAATATATCAGAGATAGCTCTATGATTCTTCCTTAGGAAGGGGATCTTGCAGTGGAATGGTGAAATCATGACCCCAGCCATCATTATAGCTCTTACCTTTACCAGAATTTATCATATTACAGAGAAGCAAGAGAAAAGAATTAGTCATTGTCACACTAGACATGGGTTGAGGAAGGGGTTCTAGGGCAAAACTAACCTGAGTCACTGTGCTGGGGTCTTCAAGAAGTCTGCTGCTACAGGGACTCCATGTTTTCTTTTTGGTAGATCAACATGAACTTTATCTAGAGTTCTTATTTGGGCACTATATTTACAAGTAATTCACATTTTTATCTAAATTGAACAAATAGCTTTGTAAATGTAATTTAACTGTGCTCATTCTGAAAATTTGAGAGTCCAATTGTGAGTGGGGGAACTCAGAATATCTTTAGGACCTGCCACTAATTAGTACTATGATCTGAAGCAAGTTGTTTAATGCTCTCTTAAAATTAAATGTTTCTCTTGGGAGAAATTTAAGGGTTGAATAAATTTCCTATCTGCCCATTACCTTAGTAATTGCTCTTAATTATTATTCTAAAGTGTCTTGCTCCCAAAATGTGTGTGTGTAAGTGTGTGTGTTAAGGAGGCAGCAGGCTCAGATATGCTTTACCTTAGAATAGGAAATAGTTTTAACTTTCTGAGTTGTTCAAATAGGATGAATTTAGAAAAATCTGCCTTGAGAATCTATGAGCCACTTCATTAAAGTTATATAAGGTCAATGTCAAAAAAAAAAAGGTGGAAAAGGAAACTTCCAAATCAGTTCCAGAAATATGTATTTAGTAACCTAATATGTGTATGACACTGTGTAAGGTAATATGTGGAATACAGAGGAAATATAATCATGGCCTCCTAGGAGCTTGGTTGGAAGTTAAGCTAATTCAGATGTATAAATAGCAGCAATGTTTGGCAGAATAGGAGGGATGTATATGCTATAGGAGTGGCAAAGATGAAAATCCTTTATGGAGTCACAGGAGGGAGTTATGTAACCTGTCTTTGAAGATAAGAAAAGTCTTTATGCAGAGGTGCCATTTGAATAGATCTTGTAGAATGGTGACATTTCTACATCTGAGATGATGTTGTTGTTAAATGATGTCAAGTTGGGTCCTACACTTAATGACCCTACCTACAACAGAACAACACATTACCCAATGCTGCGACATGCACACGATCTTTTCTATGCTTAAGCCCCCTGTTGTAGCCATTGTGAGATAGAGTAGAAGACATAAATTGTAGGCAGTTGGCACAGTAGAGCAAAGGTCCAGATAAGAGGAAGCATAGGCTTTGTTTGAAGATAACAGGATGTATGTAAGGGGAATGGTGAAATAGATCAATTTTGTAAGAACAACAAAGGAAAGTTTATGATATACCCAATACAACTGTGGCAATGAAGAACACTTAAACAATAGAACAATGTGATCAGATCTGAATTTCAGGAGAGTTTACTTCATCTCGATGTCTAGAATGGATTTGAGGAGAGAATGAAGGACAGAAGCTCCAGTCAGGAGGTATCTCCAGTTGCTCAAAAAGGAGATGAGTTAGGAAGAGAAATGGAAAAGAAAAGCCAGCATTTTGGGCTCTTGTGTGATGAAAGTGTAGCATATTATGGGAGAAAGTCTTATATAAGAATTTATTGCTTAGGAGCCTTTTGCTTTTGATGATTGGATATTAATTATGTGAAAAGAATGTGAGATCTGCAATTAGAAGCCTAACATTTTAATTTCAGTAGAAAATTAATCATCATTCTGAAAACATGTTGAGTCTCTCCAATTCTCCTTGTCATCTAATTATACTAACTGGGGTTACAAATATAACTGTTATTATGTATTTCCAATTCTAAAGGTCACCATGTGCTTGTATATATTAAATGCAAACAAACAGCAATTTCCCCTTCTTCGAGGGCAAATCCTTGGCATGATGCTAAGACTTTGTATACTTAATGTATCCTCTGCCATATAGCATGGTACAGTGATCACCCATATAACAGGTTTCATTTTATTTCTTTTTATCCCCCACCCCTTAGCTTATTCTCCACCAATGGAAAACCATCTACTCTCTGGCAACAATGGCACTTTAGAATACAAAACCTCCCTGCCACCCATCTCTCCAGGAAGGTACTCGCCAATTCCAAAGCACATGCTGGTTGAAGATGACTACACCAGGTCAGATATTCTTAGAGGTTACTTGAGTTTTGCTATCGTTACTGGAAAGAAATCACATTTATGTAACATGTCAGCTGTTGCTTCTGGGGCTAACTAAAACTTCTGAATTCCATTCAAACTTAGTATAGTCTTCCCTCAAGTGTAAATCTAAAAGCACTTGTAAACCTATGTTATTGGCCTCTGTTGGGAAGCAAAGTCACAAATTCTTTATGGAGAAATAGTCATATACACACACCATCACGTTGTGATTTAGTAAGACTCTCCTTATCTGGTCATGCTTGAATTAAACCATTCTGTAAGATAGCAATTATTACTTGATGAGAAGAGATAGTACTAAGTTTCCAAAGGAAGTAAGTAGCATACCAAGTATTATTCATCTGGTCAGTTGAAGTCAGAACTGAAATTGCTCTTTTGACTCAAAATTCTATATTCCTTACTACCAATAACCACTTGTAGTTAAATAGAATTTGGGAGCCAATCAACCCTCCTTCTAGTGCAATAACTATAGATGGAAAGGAAAGGAGCAAATTTAAATACAAATGGTTTGAAAGTAATATACCTTGTTAATTCAAAGGGGACCAGAGCTTGATTCTAAGACTATAGAACTACCTTATTAATCCAACAAGTAAAGCAAAATATATTCAGCATGCCTCTAAAAACAATCAGGTCTGGCAGTTCACAAAGAAGATGAACTTCATTTATTTAAATCATTACCAGCAAGGATTGAGTAAATATTGAATGATGAATAAATCGGTAAGTGGATGACTGGGTGAATAATAACAAAGGTACATTTTTCTTCACATTTAAATATTTTTTTCAAACTAATATATGCCTATTACATTTGTTGAAGGAATGCAGAGATGATCAAAAAATAAAAATCTCCCTCAAAGTGCCTCCAGGGTGATCTATCTGGAGGTACTCAAGATCGCCTACCATAAACCTTTCTTGCCTTCTATAAGCTCATAAACACACATACAAACGCATATTCAGATATAGGTGTAGCTTGACATTGACTTTAAAAATAAATTCATATTTTAAACATTCTTCAATGATTTTTCACCTTGAATACCTTTATTAAAAGTGAGATTAAATATAAACATGTACTTTATTTTTGTGATTTTATGTGTAAAAAATGATAGAGATGGGTTGTTTTTATTTTATATTGTGCCTGTCTTCTTGAAGTCATTTGTCAGCCTTTAAAAACATGAAGGAGACTTCCTGCTGGGACATGCCTATTCTTTAGCCTTTACATTCTTTTTAAATGATTAAGCACTTTTTCATTTATTTTGCAGTATCAGGTTTGCTGTAGTAGCCTGTTATATCTTTAGCCAAGGAGTGAAATGTTTGGAAGCTGAAAGTGTGCATCTATGGTGTAATTCAAATATAAATTTCTTCCTGTGGGCCTGGTGGGTGGAGTGGCACACGCCTGTAGTCCCAGCAACGTGGGAGACAGAGGCAGGAGGATGGCAAATTCAAGGCCAGAGGTAGCCTTTGAAACTTAGCAAGACTGTATCAAAACAAAAAACAAAAAACAAACAAAAATTTAAAATGGACTTTGAGTATATCCCAGTGGTACAAGACTTGCAAAGTATGTGCAAGGCCCTGGGTTAAACTCCCAAGTACTGCCATATTGCCAAAAATAAATACATAAATAAATAATAAAAAATTCTTCCTATGCTGAAATGTCTGATCTTTATACTCTAAATTACATTGGCTCTTTAAAGAATTGTATAAATATAAGCACCTTTAGCCACCAGAGCAATGATCTATCTTGTCACTAATATTTGATATGATTTTAATTTGAAAATGTCCTTTAATTTTACTAGGATACATAATAAATTAGCCTGTAGCCGTAGCCCTGTGGCATCTGATCCTGTCAGATCTCGGAAGCTAAGAGTATCGGGCCTGGTTAGTAGTTGGATGGGAGCCCGCCTGGGAATACCAGGTGCTGTAGGCTTGGGACACAGACCCAGCACCCACTTCCAAAAATCAATCCGCCATTGAAAACACTATGAACAGCAGAGAAGCACTGACAATAGTCTTTCGCCTGTTGTATGCAGGGTCGCTATGAGTCAGATACCAACTGGACGACACCTAACAACAACAACGTAATAAACGAACACTTATTAAAGTCTCTTCAGAATCCAAGCCCTCTAGCTGTTTTACATAAACTATCCATTTAGTTGGGAGAAGGGCCTGGCAATCCACTCCCAAGGCAATCCCGAAGCACTCAGCCATTGAAAACCCTATGAGGGTTGCTAAGAGTCGAATACCTACTCGACAGCACCTAACAACATCCATTTAGTCCTCCCAAAACACAGAGAGCAGAGTGTCTATCCCCATTTTAGAGGTGAAATGAAAGTAAATTTCTTTTTCTTCTTTTTCTTCTTCTTTTCTTTTCTTTTCTTTTCTTTTTCTTTTTTTTTTTTTTTTTTTTTTTTTTTTTTTTTTTTTTTTTTTTTTTTTTTTTTTTTTTTTTTTTTTTTTTTTTTTTTTTTTTTTT
>VMDO01011251.1:0-67770 GCA_007922755.1 Pedetes capensis
TCACCTCAAATACTTATTTTTTGTGGTGAGAACATTTGAAATTTCTCTCAGCAATTTTGAAATATATTTTATACTATTTACTTTTGTGGTTTTTTCCTTTTTTATTGGAAATTTTTAATGTACAATTTAATGTGTTTCATTCTGATATGCATTTCATTGTGACATTTCCATATATGCATTTCATTGTACATTGCACAGATAACTTCCACCTTACCCACTTGTACCCCTCTCGTCCCCTCTCTCCCACCCCTCTACCAATGGGATCTCTTCTACTTGCATGTCTTTTTGTGGGAATATTTTTCAGTATACCCTTGCATCACAACTATGATTTAAGTCCACACTTTTTTCTGTAGCAATCTATCTTTTTACATTGTCAGCTACATTACATGAATAATCTAGCCCATTTGCGTGATTACTATCCTTTGGTATTATTGGTATTATTATAATCATTTATTGAACTATTAAAGTTGGGCTGTTTACATTGAGGTCGACCTCTCTCTCATTCCTCACTCCTCCTTGTCCCTCCTCCCCCTCCTGTCTTCCCCATCATAGCTTCCTTTTGCTAGATCCTTCCCTCCTTCTTTACACTCTTTGAATTGTCCCTGTTCTACTAAGTTTACATTTGCTTTTTACTATGTTCCAATTTCTGTATAGGATTTTTTTTCCTTCTTTTAAATTTGATTCAGCTCCCATATATAGGTGAGAACATGTGGTATTTCTCTTTTTGGGCTTGTGTTTGTTCACTTAAGATAATTTTCTCCAATTCCATCCATTTTGCTACAGATGACATTATTTCATTTTTTTTTATTGCTGAGTAGTATTCCATTGTGTATATGTACCATAATTTTTTTTTTATCCATTCCTCTGTTGACAGGCACTTTGGTTGATTCCATATCTTTGCTATTGTGAAAAGTGCTGCATTGAACATGGAGATGCAGGTGTCTCTGTGGTATGATGATTCATCTCCCTTTGGGTATATTCCCAATAGTGTTATAGCTGGGTCAAATGGTAAATCTATTTTTAGTTTCCTAAGGTACCACCATACTGATTTCTATAGAGGTTGAACTAATTTACAGCTCCACCAGCAGTGTAAGAGGGTTTCCTTTTCTCCACAGCCTTGCCAGCATTTGTTGTTATTTGTTTTATAAATCTTGGACGTTCTTACTGGAGTAAAGTAGAATCTCAGCATTGTTTTGATTCACATTTCCCTAATGGCTAGGGATATTGAGCATTTTTTCATGTGTTCCATGGCTTTACAAGCCTCTTCATTTGAGAACTGTCTGTTCAGTTCCTTTGCCCATTTGTGTATTGGGTTATTTGTTTTCTTGGGTATTGCTTTCTTGAGTTCTTTATGAATTCGGGAAATTAGGTCTCTGCCCAATGTACAGGATGCAAAGATATTTTCCCATTTAGTGGGATTTCCTTGACTCTGTTGATTGTTTCCTTTGCTATATAGAAGCTATTTAATTTCATGTAATCCCATTTATCTATTCTTCTTGTGATTTCTTGAACAATTGGAGTCCTATATTGCCTATCCTTCCTCTATTAATTTTAAGGATTCTGGTTTTATGTTGAGGTTTTTTATCCACTTCGAGTTAACTCTCATGTATATTGAGAGGCGCGGGTCAGTTTTCATTTTCCTGCAAGTGGATATCCATGTTTCCCAGCACCTTGTACTGAAAAGGCTATCCTTTTTCCAATTTATTTGCTTTGCTCCTTTGTTGAAAATCAGGTGATTATAGATGCATTGATATATCTCTGGATCTTCCATTCTGTCCCACTGATCTTCAGGTCTATTTTTGTGCCAGTACCAAGCTGGTTTTGCTACCACAGCCCTGTAGTATAGATTAAAGTCCAATTCCATATATTTATGAGGTAGGGTCATATTATGATTTATTAACACAATAAGAAATAAGTAAATAAAGCTAATTAACATATTCATCACCTCAAATATTTATTGTGATGAGAACATTTGAAATTTATTCTCTCAGCAATATATGTACAATACATGTCAAAAAAAATTGCCAAACTCATTCCTCCTAACTGACATTTTGTACCATTTGGCCATCATCTCCCCATCCTCTCCACTGCTCTCTGCCAGCCTTTCTTGAATACCATTCTGTTCTCTGCTTCTGTGAGTTTAATTGCTTGAGATTCTACATGTAAGTGAGTATATGGTGTTTGTGTGCCTGGCTTATTTCACTTGGCATAGCATTCTTTAATTTCATCCATATTGTAGCAAATGATAGAATTTCCTTCTCTTTAAAGTCTGAATACTACTCCTTTATATATACACACATACATATACCATGTCGTCTTTATTCATCTGTTAATGGGCACTGAGGTTGATTCCATAACTTGGCTACTGTAAATAGTGCTGTAATGAACATGAGAATGCAGATATCTCTTTGAAAATTGATTTCAAATTTTTTGGATAAATATTCAGATGTGGTACTGCTGGATCATATAGTCAGTCAGTCTCTCTTTTCTTCCTTCCTTCTTTTTTATTTAGTTATTCATTTATTGATTGATTGATTGATTCATTTAATTTACACTACTAAGGGGTTGAATCCAAAGCCTCACGCATGCTAGGTAAGTGCTCTACCACTGAACTGCCTTCTAGGCTCTTTTTTATTTTTTATTTTGAGACAGGGTTTGCTGAGTTGTGCAGGCTGCCTCTGTCCTCAAATTTGCAATTCTCCTGCCTCTGTTTCCTGAGTCACTGGGACTACAGGTGTATGCCATGACACCTAGTTTAATCATTTGCTATTTCTACTCTTAGTTTTTTGGGATGCCTCCATATAGTTTTCTACAATGGCTGTACTAATTTGCAAACCCATTAACAGCATCCAAGGGTTCCTTTTCCTCCAGATCCTCACTACCCCTTGTTGTCTCACATCTATTTGAAAGTGGCCCTCTGATAGGTGGGAGATAATATGTTGTTGTAGTTTTAATTTGTATTTCCATAATGTTGGGCAATCTTCATATCTCTTGGCCACTTGTATATCTTCTTCTGAAAAATAACTACTGAGGTCCCTACCTATTTTTAAATTTGGTTTTTCTTGTTGCTGTAGTTTTGATCTTGAATGTCTTCCAAAAGCCTGTGTGTTAAAGGTTTGGTCACCAGGGCAGTACTATTAGGAAGTGGTGGAAACTTTAAGAGGTAGGGCCTATTGAGAGGTCTTTAGGTCATTGGGAGCATGCCCAATGGGACCCCCACCCCTTCATCTTTTCTTTGCAGTCATTCCCTTGAGGTAAGCAGTTATGCTCCACTACACACTCCTGCTGTGATGTACTGCCTTGTCATATGCCCAAAGGAATGAGACTAATTGATCATGGACTGAAATCTCTGGAGCCATAGTACTCTTTACTCCTTATAAGATGATTGTCTCAGGTATTTGTTGTAGTGGCAGAAAGTTAACACACTTGCTATTGACTTCTTTGCATTCCTTATATTTTTTGGATATTAACCCCTCATATGATGAAAGGCTTACAAATATTTTCTCCAAATCCATAGCTTGTTGCTTCACATTGTTGTTTCCTTTGTTGTGTAGAAGCTTTATATTTTTAGGTAATTTAATTTGTCTATTTTTCTTTTGTTACCTGTACTTTGGAAATCAGATCTAAAAATACATTGACAAAACCAATGTCATGTAGTTTTTCCCTTATGTTTTCTTCTGGCAGTTATATAGTTTCTGATCTAACATTTAAGTTTTTAATTCACTTTAAGTTGACTTTTGATTATTGTGTAATGAATCCAATTTCATCCTCTATATGTGAATATCCAGTTTCCCCAACACTATTTATTGAAGAGACTTTCCTTTTTTCTTGTCACCTTTGTCAAAAACCAGGTGAATGTGTGTGTGTGTGTGTGTGTGTGTGTGTGTGTGTGTGTGTGTGTGTCTGTGTGTGATCATTTCTCATTTCCATTTCTGGTTATGTTTCATTGGTCAATGTGTCTCTTTTTTCTTTTGCCAGTACAATCCTGTTTTATTTAGTGTAACTTTGTAGTATAGTTTGAAATCAGGTAGTGTGATGACTCTACTTTGTTCTTTTAGCCCATGGTTTTCTTGGTTGTGTTTGTGTGGGGTGTGTGTGTGTGTGTGGTTCCATATGGTTCCATATGAATTTTAAGACTGTTTTTCTTTTGCTCTTCTCTTCTTTCCTTTTTTCTTTCTTTTCTTTCTTTCTTTCTTTCTTTCTTTCTTTTTTTTTTTTTTTTTTTGCTTTTTCTTCTCTCTTTCTTTCTGTTTTTGTTGTTGCTGCTGGGAATGGAACCCAGGAACTCCTGCTTGCTGACTGGATGCTCTACCACTCAGCAACACTCTCAGCCACCATCTTGCCTACTTTTTGGAGAAGTGTAACACTGATATTTGAAGGGAATTGCACTGAATCTGTAGATCACTTTGGACATTATGGACATTTTAACAGTATTAATCCTTCCAGTCCATGAACACAGGATATTTTTCCATTTATTTGTGTCTTCTTCAATATCTTTCATTGGTGTTTTATAGTTTTATAGTCCACAGGTCTTTTACCTACTTTGTTAAACTTATTCCTAGGTTAAACTTGGTTAAACTTACTCCTGAGTATTTTTGTAACCATTGTAAATGAAATTATTCTCTTGATTTCTTCTTCAGCTACTTTGTTGTTAATATACAGAAATACTGTGATTTTTATGTTTTCATTTTGCATACTGCAACTTTTCTATATTTATATACTCTAATAATTTTTACAGAGAATCTTTAGGGTTTTCTGTATAAGATCATGTAGTCAACAAACAGTGACAATTTTACTTCTTCCTTTCTTACCCAGATACCTTTTGTTTCTTGCTTAGTTGCTTAGTAAGGTCTTCCAGTACTGTGCTAAATAGAAGTAGTAAAATGAGTCAGGCCCCGTAGTGACCTGTAATACCAGCGATTTGTAATCTCAGCAATTTGGCAGGCGGAGACAGGGGGATCACAATTCAAAGCCAGGGTAGACTGTGCAATTTAAGAAGGCTCTGTCTCAGAACAAAAATAATAAAAAGGGGCCTGGGGTGCAGTTCAGTGGGGTTGTGGCCAGGGTTCAATCTCCAAGTACTGAAAAAAAAAGTGATGAAATAAACATTCTTGTCTGGTTCTAGATGGAAAGGCTTAGAAGAAAGACATAACTTTTCACCATTGAATGTAATGTTAGCTGTGGGCTTTTCATACATAGCCTTTATTTTGTTGAGGTACACATTGAATTTTCCAAATGCATTTTGTACATGTATAAATATGACCATATGGTTTTTGTCCTTGATTCTGTTAATGTGATGTATCAAATTTATTGATTTGCATGTATTGAGCCATCCTTGCATCCCAGAGATAAATCCCACTTGCTTACAGTGAATGAACCTTTTAATGTATTTTTAAATTTAGTTTGTTACTGTCTTGTTGAAGTTAAGTCTATTTTCATCAAGAGTATTTGTCTATAATTTTCTTTTTTTATTAATAAATGTTAGTGGATTACAGAATAATAAGGCTTTCGCCATTTCCATTGTGCACTGATTGTATCATTTTTGGTTACACTTAAATCAACTTATATAATTTATGAAACTTTTTGATTAATATGTGGTAAAAATCACATGCAATTATGGATTATATTCCCCTTTTTATTCTCATGTATTTGTGTAGTTGCATCCTGTAACTTGAGATTGTCTTCTCCCCCTTTTTAACCCTTTGTATTATATCCACCCTTCATCTCCCCTTCCAAAATTTTTGCTACCCCCCACTGGGCTCTTCCTCCCTTCTTTCTACTCTACTTATATTTTCCCTTTCCCTTACCTTTTAGATAAGCCTGATTGTTCCTTTTTATATATCTATGTATTTATAGTTTTTTCTTCATTTACGTTAGTTTTAGTTCCCAGATATGAGTGAAAATATATGGTATTTCTTTTTTGGGGCCTGTGTTTGTACACTTAGGATGATGTTCTCCAGTTCCACCCATTTTGCTGCAAATGACATTATTTCATTCTTTTGAATTTCTGAGGAACATTCCATTGTGTACATACACCACAATTTTTTTTTATCCATTCCTCTGTTTATGGACATCTTGGTTGGTTCCATACCCTTGTGACTATGAAGAGTACGGCATTAAATATGTACATTCAGATGTCCCTGTGGTATGATGCCTTAGCATCTTTTGGGTATATTCCCAGCAATGGTATAGCTGGATTGTATGGCAGTTCTATCCTTAGTTTTTTAAGGTATCTCCATATTGGTTTTTTTTTCTTATAATGTCCTGTCTGTCTTTGGTACTAGGATAATGCTATCTTTGTAAAATGAGTTTGGATCTATTCTCTCCACTTTAATTTTTTTGTAAAAGTTTGAGAAAGATTAGTATTAGTTCTTTAAATATTTGGGCACCATCAAATGGGCTTTTCTTTGATGAAAGAATTTTTATTACTAATTCAGTCATCTACTGGCATTTAGCTCAGTTGGTGGAATGTTGCTGTGTGCTCTCTGAGGCCCTAGTTTCAATCCCAAGCACTACAAAAATGGGAGAAAGACTTGGCAACCCACTCCCAGAGCAATCAGGCATTGAAACCCTACAAGGGTCACTATGAGTTGGACTTGACTCAATAGCACCTAACTACAACAACAACAACAATTCAGTCTTCTTACTTGCTATTGGTCTGTTCTGGTTTTATATTTCTTCATGATTTAGTCTTGGTAGATTAGGAATTTATCCATTTCTTCTAGGTTCCTCAGTTCATTGGCATTTAATTGTTCATGTGCAGTAGTCTGTTAGGATCTTTGGATTTCTGTAGTATCAATTGTAATGTCTCCTCTTTCATTTCTGATTTTATTTATTTTACTCTTCTATATTTCCAGCTAAAGCTTTGTTAATTTAGTTTATCTTTTCAAATAACTAACTCTGCTGGCTAGTGAGAATACTAATTAGGGTCTGCTCTATGGTAGAGCTGCTGGCCAGGTACCACAGTGGTTCTGGTCAAGTGGGTCACACGGTTTATTCCTGGCCAGGCAATTCTATTTAGGATCTGCACTTGGGTGGGGCTGCCGGCTGAGCTCTGAGGTCCAACAAAGTCGCAACTTGGGATGGCAATACTAGAGGCTATACTCCTTAGAAATGCATGATTCAGAATTGCTTCCCTGTTAGGATGGAGTCGGTTTCCTGGGAAGGGTCTCAGAATTCTGGGAAACTAGATGACTGTCTCCATTTCTCTTTCTCCTGGGCAAACTGTGGTCCCAGGAAGATACTCTCCATCTGGAGTTGTGCCAACTTAGGGTGGGGGTCAGGAATGGTACAGTCAAAGATGAAACCACTTTTCTTATTCTTCTAATTCAATTTAATTCGATTTTCATTCACTTCTATAGACCACAAGGGTGCCTCAGGTTTGTTTCTAAGTACTGGAGTTTTCAAAAAGATTTCTAGTTTATAGATAGTTGTTAGTTGGATTTTCTCTTGGAGGGAGTGGAGTTTGAGACTTCTGATTCTGGCATCTTGCTTATGTCTACCATGACTTACTTTCTTATCACAATTGTATTATTCATATGTAAATATGCTGCAAAACATGAAAACTGACAAAACAGACACCAACTTACAAAAAAATCATAAAATTGTAAACAAGCTAAACAAATGACAGGGACTATCTTTTCCTCACTCTTTAGATATTACCCATTTGCCACATTGGGTCTTATGTGACATAACATGTTTAGATAATGTAGAGTGTCAGTTAGTTGTGGCAAATTTTGAGAGCAATGACTCAGCTTAAAGAAAAGAATCTTGAAAGTTTTTAATGTAGATTTGATGAGCTCTTTAAGTGAGAGAAAAATTTATATATATATATATATATATATATAAATGTATATATTTTTTTACCTTACACTGGGGCTAAACCCAGGGCCTTGAGCACACTTTGTGAGTAGTCTTCCACTGAGCTGCACCCCCACCCCCTTTTTTATTTTTTACATTGAGACAGGATCTTGCTAAATTAAGCAGGCTGCCTCTGACCTCAAACTCTCAATCCTTTTGCTTCAGCCTTCTGAGAAGCTGAGATTACAGTCTTGTGCCACTACTCTCGGCTGTTACAACTTTTTGAAATAAAAATGAAAGCTCCATGAAGCATCTTCTAGGATAAGTTATCATACTGCACTCACAAGAAGGACTGGGGAGAGGCAGAGAGAGGACTGGGGAGAGGCAGAGAGAGAAAGAGGGAGATTATAATTTTGCAATCAGCTATTGCTGAATGCCTGCTGGATGAAAGTAGAGGAGGTCACAGCAGCATCTCTTTCCAATATCACAGCAACTCAGTGCAAACCACTTCTGCTCCACAAAGCAGGAAGAAGTTTGTCTCAAGGAAGAACAAATTGAGTTGCAGGCTGAGCTAGTTGGTTTATTCTTTAGAGCATCATTTTTACTTGAAAAAACAAGTTAAATAGAAACTATAATTATTGAGACTTGTATATTTGTCAGATATCTTCTGGGAGATTAACAAAGCCTGTTACTGCCAAGACTGACATTTTTTGCTAATTTGGCTGATTTTGTGAGGTTTCTTTTGTTTTTTGTTTTTGTTTTTGCTAATGATAGATAAAGTTCTAATTTTTAAGAGATTAGAATTTTGGAAAAGTTATATGAGTTTCACAGTTTCCAAATACTGAAGGATATTTTAATGAGATATATGAAGATATTAATAAATGTGGCATTTTTATTTTGTATAACTTTTTGATGTCAATATTTGGAAGATCTACACAAATTAGTGAACCAATATTTACCAACATATGATTTCATAAAAATCTACATTCAAAATATAAGATAGACAAGTGGAATTTAATGTTATAAAGAAAAAAATTACAAAACCTTGTTAGCATCAGTTTAGATTATACGATGTCACTTACACAATGCAGAAGCTACCATTCGCTTAGTGTTAGTATTCTATTAAAGAAGGCAACCCATAGTTATTTAAAGGCTATCTAAATGCTCCTGTACTTCCAATAGATCTCTATGAAGTTTGACTTTTTTCAACCAAAATAGCATATTACAACAGATTAAATGCAGAACAAATATGAGAATATAGCTATTCTTAAACTAGACAGTAGAGATATGGAAAAATATAAAGCAATGCCACTCTTATCATAATTTTTTTGTTTTGTTTTGGAGGACATTTTTCATCAATATGTTATTTAAAATAACATGAAATGGGTTTCTTATTATATTCATCAATAAATATGTTTTAATATTCTAAGTTTTATTTCTTATGTGATAAATATTGAGAATCCATATTTTAAAAAGCTCTTTAGGGGTTTTCATAATTTTTAACAGTGTAAAAAAAATCCTAAAACCAAAATATTTGAGAACATGTGATCTAAGGTAAATTCCAGTTTATGCATTTTTAAACCAATGTCTTGATTGAAATTGCCTCTGGTACTTACCTTCCTTATTAAGATACTATAGTCTACTAATATAAAGGGGCTGGGATTTAGCTCAGTTGGCAGCGTGCCACCCTACAGTCTCAGAGGTCCCAGGTTCGATTCCCACCACCGCAAAAATGGGAGAGGGATGTAGCAATCCACTCCCAAGGCCATCCCAAAATAATCAGCCATTGAAAACCCTATGAGGGCCACTATGAGTCAGAAACAACTCTACGACACCTAACAACAACAACAACTAATATAAAATTTAATGTATCCCTTATAAAAGAAGTACTGTTTAAACAATAATGTTGATTTGGAGTTTGAATGTATGGTTCAACAATATCTACACCTTTTGCTTTTTAATGAATTTGAAATCAAAGCATATCTCTACTTCCTATTGCTCTTCCTATATTTTTGATAGTAAATTAGCAATGGGGGAAAATGTACTCACTTGACCAAAATGTTTCAATGACCAGGTTCCAGATTAAATGTATATTTCTGTTGGATCAGGGGCAAAGTTACTCATTTCTAGGTAACAATTTTAGTTAGCCTTCATTTTTAAATAAGTTTGAACTTAAATTATTCACCGGGCTACTTGGAAGGAATTTTCTTTCTTAATTTCTTTCTTGCAGTACTAGGGTTTTGAACCCAGGCTCTCACATAAGCTAAACAAGTGCTGTACCACTGAGCAGCACCCCTACCCCCTTTTCATTTTTATCTTGAGACAGGGTCTTGCTAAGTTACACAGGCTGGCTCTGGCCTCAAACCTGCAATCTTCCTGTTTTAGCCTCCTGACTCATTGGGATTACATGTGTATGCCAGAGCGTCCATCTAGGAACTGCTTTCCTTTAGGGATTTTGTTAAATCTTGAGCTTGTTAGTCCATGATTTATTGATATGGTTGCCTCCCTGGCACTCAGTAAAGTTCCTGGCACATTTGACACACTCAGCAAAGTGTGTTAAGTGACTGGTTAACTAACCAAATAAATGAAGAATAAATGAGCCAATGAATGAAAAAAAAAATGGATGAATGGATTCTTTAGTCAGAAGATCAAATTTAGCCATATGTAAACTATATGACAAGTTAGAAACAAGGAAGAGGCTTTCAATGCACGTACACTATCGGGTACCCAGCCCTGGTGCAGAGCCTCCTTCCTGACCCACAGGTGGGGTGGCCTGTAATCTGACCCCCATGCCTGCCTCTCTTTATACTTGCCCTTATCCTGGACCCTTGAGTGCCTACTCCTTTCTGACCCTGCCATAGCTACCTGCACAGCACCTCACCCTAGGTAGGCTTTTCTTGGAAGGAGCACAGGACAGGGATTGAGGGAGTGCACTCAGAAGCCCACTTCCTGGCTCTTCAGCGCCTAGCTGCGTGGCCTTGGGCAAGTGTTTCAATCTGCCAGTGCCTTCATTCCTTCCTGTGTTTGGTGGGATCATTTCAGGGTTAATGTGAGAATTTCATGAGGGAGTCTTTATAAAAGGTTAGAACAGTGCCCAGCGCCTGGTTATGCCTTTATAAGTGATTAAATAAATTATAAATAAATACAGCATGGTTTCACTGACCTTCAGATACCTGTCAGTCTCAGTGTATGGCAGTGGTGTTGGCCCAGTGTTGCCGGTCCTCTGGTACCCAAGCGTCTTCCCCAGGGCTGTCCTGCCCAGCAAGCAGCCCTCTGGACCCAGGTCCTGGCTTGTCGCTGCCTCATCCTCCCTCATGGGTCTTGCCTGGCTCCATCTTGAGAAAGACCATCCTACCTGGAAAACAAACACTTCCAGATCAGGATGAGTAAAACAACTTCCTGTCAAACCCAACTCATTTACAAGTCAGGTTTCCACCTATAAGTATAAATATCCAGGACTATCACAAGAAGGCTAGGAAGTGCATTCTCTAAGAACAGAAATTACAGGAAGAAAATTGAAGAAGAGGGGGAAAATAAACGCACACTGGAACAAAAATTTCTGGACAAGCCACCTGCATAAAAGGACCAGTGAATCTCCTTTTCTGTCTGGTGTACACAGTCCTCAGATACCATGAAGCTGGTTTGACAGAGCTTATCTGCAACAGCCCATAATCTTTGGCTGCAGTCTGTTCAAGAGATGAAGGTAATTATTATACACTTGAGATACATGATGTTGGTTGAAGCTTCAAATCATTTCTAACTGGATTAGTTGCAAACCTCTCCTTTTTATGTTTAAGCCACACTACCTGGAATACAGATATATTTAATTTCCTAGGAGCTGCTAATGAGGATAATCTTCTTCAGAGTTGGAATAAAGTAAAAATCATCTTACATAAGCACCTGGAGGCCTAAGAAATCTTAGGAACCATTATGCCCTAGGGATAGGGCCCAGTCCTTGTGGAAGAAATATCTGAAAATCAATCAAGTCTCACATACTTTATTCTCCATGTTTGTGTTCACAGGAAAATGCCATTAACTAAAATAGTCTTATAAAATGGGCTGTCATCTATTGGGGATTTTTAAAATCTACCCCATAACTAGGGTCCCTCATGTTAGCCTGAGGGGCTGACCCCCAGTTGACCCCAGGGCCACATCTTACTCACTCATACCTGCCCCTCCCATCGAGTGAGCAAAGATGGTGCCTGACCAGCCTGGCCTGCCTTAACTACCTTAATCCTGATTGGCTATCCTTGGCATTTTCATTAGATAACTGTCCCTACCTGGCAGGTATGTCAGTTTATCTGCAGTACCTGTCAGGTGTGTGCCCTGATTGGCTAATCCCAGTCATGTGCCCCTCCGTGACCCTATATAAGCAGGGCTCCTGGACCTCCTTCAGCCCCTACTACTTCTCTCTGCCCCCCTACCACTTCTGACCATCCCTCAACTGCCAACTGAACCCCATCACCTCAACCAGCGTTCCCTACTCCAGTGGACTCTTCAAGCAAGCCTACGCAGTCAAAACCAGGATCCCCGAAGCACCAAAGGCTATAATCAAGCCACAAAGAGCCTCCCAATTCCTCCCGTCCCTGGGAAGGAGGGAGGCAGAGAAGGCGAGCTGCGAGAGTCAAGACCAACTGACTTCCAGCCCAATGGAACACCGGCTGCTGTAGCTGTGCCTTTCAGGCTGAGCTGTTCCAGCACTCAGCCTGCAGCATTCCATGCTGCAGGTTTAGAGCCAGCACTTATAGCACTTGCTTAGGGGTTGCTTGCTTGTTGCACCCTACCTGGGGAGTAAACCAATAAACCTTCCTTTCCTGTTTTCCCTGTGGAAGGTCTCCCAAGGTCCTTCATTGGCACCACTCGCCATAACACCAACCCAGTTCAGTGGGTCCCCGATACCCACGTGGTGTCTGGGCAAGGCTCTGACCTCTGCTGGGACTGAGCTGAACCCCAACAGTCATCAACAAGCGTTTGAGGAAATCTACAACTGCTGTGTTTGCCGGTGGATGATGTAAAGAGCAGTCCCTCAGTCTGCAGACACTGCCTGGACCTCTCTCTTCCTGGCATGGTAACAACAGAAACTGTTAGGAGTCTAGTGTGCAGAAGAGCAGGCTGCTTGAAGGCAGATTGGGGGATGGTTTTGGGGGGTTGGGAAGAGCACATCTGTGACTTAGTAATTGAGACTCAGTAGGTGCTCCATGGACATCAGCGCCCTTCCTCCTTCCCCCCCTTCCAACTTGACTCCAGTGTCTTAGAAGGTGCTGACAGGTTGTGTGACCTGTGCCACCTCCAGGGGGGCTAGGGGCCCCTCTACATTCAGTCCTTCAGGTTCAAGGACATAAAGAGTGTAAGAAAATGTCATTTCACCATTAGACTCTTGCCTGGTGTTTGATATGATTTCAAGTGAGGAGATTATGGGAACCACTCCCTCTGGACACCTTTACATAGAAGGCTGCACACATCCTCCAATGCCCCAACTCCCTCTAACAACGCAGGATGGCCCTACCTGACCATCCATGTGTTGAAGCCTTTGTGAATCTTTCTGTCATCTGCCATGCATTTCTGCCCAGCGAGTAGCGCTCTGTGTCCTTTCATTTATTCTCTGACTCCTGCATGCAGACTTCATGCAGGGCCTCCCTCCTTGGTTCAGGGGATCCTGGAGCTCAGTGAACAGATGGCTTGTACCACATCTGTGCCTGTGTGGTCAAGAAACTTCTATGAGATTCCTCTCGGCCACAGTCTTGCCACGTCAATGAACCCTGATCACTTTGTTCTTTTAGGGATGTGCTTCCATATGTTGATCTTAGTGTTAGAAAAAAAAAAAACTCATTTCTAAGCATATGGATGAGTTCAGTAAATGCTTCTCAGACTGGCCCTGTGTTTGATTAAGTTGACCATGTGATCCATCACTCCTCCCACAGCTATGCATGGCTGTGATGGAGGGAGGGTGGCATTGTGGGGAGAAATGGGCTTTTAAAAGTTTTGTTGACATATCACATATATTTAGAAACATCCATGCATGAAATTTCACAAATTGAACCACACATGCAACCAGAAATCTCATCATGGAACAGAACATTATCAGCATCCCAGAAGCCCTGTTGTGCCCTTTCTGCTTATTACTGCCCTCCTGGCTGCTAAGGCATCGGTTAGTTTTGCCTGCTATTGTACCTAAGTAAATAGAGTCATGCTCTGTATGCTGTTTTGAGACTGGCCTCTTTCACTCACTTTTATTTGTGAGATGCATCTGTACATATGTTGATTTTAAGCCTAGCTACTTATAGACTCTGCAATCTTTGCAATTAGCCATAGAATCAGTGTGGTGTTAGGTGCTGTCAAGTAGTTGTCTGACTCATAGTGACCCTATGTACAACAGGCAAAACACTATTGTCAGTGCTTCTCCACTATTCATAGGGTTTTCAATGGCGGATTGATTTTTGGAAGAGGGTTGCTGGGTCTGTCTCCCAAGCCTACAGCACCTGGTGTTCCCAGGTGGTCTCTCATCTAAGTAATAACCAGGCCAAACACTGCTTAGCTTCCAAGAACTGACATGATTGGACGCCACAGTGCTATGGCTGCAGGCAGAATCAGGGTAATGATGGCTAGTTCATTGGCCCAAGTGTAAGAATGAAATAAGATAACATGAGAAGGCTTCAGTCTCAATGCCTTTTTCTAGCAGAGCACTTCTTGTCTCTCCTGCCCATAGCTGGCCCTGTCCCACCCCAGCCCTTGGCCCTGATACCAGTGAGGCACTAAGTCCCAACTGAAAGGAGACCCTGTAGCTCCACCTGGATCTTCGCACATGGAGCTGAGTGTCTACAGCCATAAGTACATGACACCCAGGCTTCTGGCAGATTTGCTTCTTCTAGTTAGTTGACTTCATAAAGAAGTCTCAGAATAAAGAAAGAAAAGCCATAGACTGAGAGAAAGTTTGAAAACCACATATTTGGTAAAGAACCCATGCTGTTGTTGGGTACCATCAAGTCAGTGTCCAACTCATAACGACATACAATAGGCAAAACACTATTGTCAGTGCTTCTCTGCTATTCATAGGATTTTCAATGGAGGATTGATTTTTGGAGTGGGTTGCTGAGTCCTTCTCCCAAGCCTACAGCAGCTAGTGTTCCCAGGCGGTCTCCCATCAAAGTACTAACCAGGCCCAACCCTGCTTAGCTTCTGAGATCTGATAGGATCAGATGCCACAGTGGTACAGCTGTAGGCCACACGTACATTAGAATGGCTAAAATAAAAATATTGATTATTTTAGGTGTCAGCAAGGATGTGGGAAAACTGGACCCCTCAAACTCTACTGGTAAGAATGTAAACTGTACAACTACTTTGGGAAATAGTTTGACAATTTCTTAAAAATAAAAACATACATCTACCATTTGATGCCATCATTTCTCTCATGGACATTTACTCAAGAGAAATGAAGGTTCATGTCCACACACTTGCTTATAAGCAAATGTTTATGGCAGCTTTACTCATAATAGCTCTAAATTAGAAATAACTCAAATATTCATCAACAGGTGATTGGATAAATATTTGTGGTATATCCATACAATGGAATACTACTCAGCAACAAAAATTAACTCTTGATACCTGCAACAGCATGGATTGAATCTCAAAATAATTTTGAGTGAAAGAAACCAGACAGAAAGAATATACATCCTATAATTCCATTTATATAAAATGCTAGGAAATGTAAAGCAGTCTATAGGGATAGACAGCAGATTGTGGTTGCCAAAGGATGGAGGGACAAGGCTGGGAGAAGGGGATAGAAAACAGCCTGAGGAAACTTTTGATGGTGATACATAGTTTCTATTTTGACTATGGTGGTTTCATAGGTATATTATATACACCAAAACTTACTAAATTTTAAATTTATATTTGAGCAGGTTATGTCAATTATACCTCAATAAAGTTGTTCAAGATTTTTTTTTAAGGAAAAAAGAGGACTCTAAAACAGTCAGGTCTGAGTAGTGCATTAAACATTTTCAATAATTAGACCAGTGTTTCAATAATTAGACCAGTTAAAAAGTAATGCAATTACTTTTTAAGAGCCATTACTGACTTGTTTTTCCTGTCCATTCATTGTTTGAATGTTCAAGGCCTGCCTAGAACAAAATAATCCTCCAAATCAGGCTTAATGTGCCCATTAATTTAAACCACCGTCAAGTTCCCTTTGGTGCACAATGTCCATTAATTTGGAAGATCAATTTCCTCTCCCCTCTCCCTCAATCCCCTACAGAGACCTCTCTGTGTTCCTCTCTAACCAAACACAACCTTCTCTTTGCTGTCCCATGGTCCCATGTAATGTGTACACAAAAAGTAGTTTTTTGAACATTGTTGTTTTAGAAATTTTCTTTGGCAAACTTCAAAGAAGTTTGAGCTCAGGAGCTTAACCTGATGCAGAATTTACATAAGAACCACAGGTAAAAATGCCTGCAGCCTTACCACTCTGGTGTCGGATAACATCAGATCTCAGAAGCTAAGCAGGGTCAGGCCTGATTAGTACTTGGATGGGAGACCACCTGGGAACACCAGGTGCTGTAGGCTTAGGAGAAGGACTCAGCAACACACTCCCAAAAAATAACTAGTCATTGAAAACCCTATGAATAGCAGAGAAGCACTAACAAGATTGTTTCCCCTGTTGTACGTAGGGTTGTTGTGAGTTGGACAGTGACTCAACAGCACCCAACAACAAACAACAACAGATACAATTCTAAAAGAATTCATCAAAAACACCTAAGCCCAAAGTTTCATTGTTTCAGCTGTTCAGAGGGAGATGCTGTTCTGTTCATTCTACACTCCTGGAGTAATAATACTGAGTTCTGTGCTGTGACATAGAAATGGAGCCAACAAGGTCACTGAAGGAAAAGCTGATGGTATAGAAACTTTTGGTATTCCCATAAGGAAGTGAATTTGATATATAATGGGAAAATCAGAAAAACAAAAATTTTAAGTGAAAAATCTAAAAATAGGGCATTGATCAGAAAAACATAAAAACAAAAAACAAAAAAAAAAAACCACTTTGCCAAACAAAGACTAGATTTTGTGACCTCGAGTTTAGGTCCTCATTCAAAAAATTATAAGAACACATAGAGGAGAATCTCACAGTTGTGGACACAGTGGAAAACCTTGGGTGGAATCACGCAATGATGCCAAGTAGCTGATATGTACGGAGACAGGCTAGTTCCACAGACGGTGATTTTAGACTCCTATGACCTGAGTTCAAATTCTGTCTTCACTGCTCACTACCTATGTGATTTTAGTTACTTTGGCTAGGTCTCTTTTTTTGTACTCTAGGAATATCTATTTAGTGCCTAAATACCAGCTGCCACATAAGATTATCTTGAGGTAAGCTTACATAGTAAAACATTCAGCAGAGTGTTTAGGGGTGAGGACTAATAAACATCAATAAACATCAGCTTAAATACTAGAGAGTATAACAACTGTGCTCTACGCAGTCATCTGTCAGAGTTCCAGAAACTTGCCCCATCCTGATAATCACAGGAGGCATCTATTATAGATTCCAAGCCCTGCCTCCTACCTATTGAACCTACTCTCCAGGGGAGGGGCCTAGGAATCTGTTTAACAATGGCCTTGCTGCTCCAGGAATATTTGGGAAATACAGAAGATCTGAGAACAGATAAGAATCACCTGATGATCTGGCTAAACTATGCACTCAGCATCCCCAGCTCCCAGGTCTGGTTTAGGTCTGGCATGGAGTCCAATAAGTTGCATTTTAAATAAAGCGTCCCCTTGCCAGAGATTCTGGGACAAAAGATTCTCAGCCCCCACACTTTGGGAAACACTGCCCAATATTCTCCTACCCCTATTTAGCCTAAAAGAGAACTTAAGGAGTAGTCTGCAACCTGGGGAAAAGTGTTCTATAGCTTTGCTTCTGCTACCCATTTGTGGAGTATATGAATTAGAGAGAATCACTTTGTGCCAAGTATTTGTTTTTTTCATGATGAATTGAATTTGGTCCCTTCTATGCCAAGGTCTTTGGCTTAGGGTTACAAAGTGACCCATTGTTCTCTTATGCACTTGATGCATCTGTTCATGGTTTGTATGATTGTACTTGTTAGGACTTTTTGTACCACCTCTGATCACTTAATTGTTTTTAGTGTCCACAGGGACTCTCAAAATAAGGGCTTGCTTAACTTGGACATGATGCTGGGCACTTGGAGCATTTCTGAAGAGCAGAAGACCTGAGGAAATTATGAACAAAAGAGCTGCCCAGAAACAGAGGCACTCAGTTCATAGGAAAACAGAGTGGGACCAGTGCTGGGTTCACCTAATGTGTTAAAATGAAGAAGCAAGCAGATGCTTAGAGTTGAATCAAGATATGTGGACACAGTATGTGAGGATTTTGTTGCATGGCATTTAATTGTTGTTAGGTGCTGTCAAGTTGGGTCTGACCCATAGCAACCCAATGTACAACAGAACAAAACAGTCCTCCATTCTGTGCGAGGCACATGATCTTAGATTTAAGGCCATTGTTGTAGACACTGTGTCAATCCATCTAGTTGAGGGTCTTCCTTTTTTTCTTTGACCTGCCACTCTCCCAAAAATGATGTCCTTCTCCAGGGATTGGTCCCTCCTGACAACATCTCCAAAATATGTAAGATGCAGTTTAGCCATCCTTGCTTCCAAGGAGCACTCTGGTTGCACTCCTTCTAGGACAGATCTGTTGGTTCTTTTGGCAGTGCATGGTATATTCAATATTTTTCTCCAGCACCATAATTCAAAAGCATCAATTCTCCTGTTTTCAATATCCAGCTTTCACAAGCATATGATGCAATTGAAAATACCATGGGATGAGTCAGACACACCTTCATCTTCAATGTGACATCTTTACTTTTCAACACTTTAAAGAGGTCTTTTTAAAACAGTTTTTCCCAATGCAATGCGTCTTTTGATTTCTTGACTGCTGCTTCTCTGCGTGTTGACTGTAGAAATAAATAAAACAAAATATTGGACAACCTCAATCTTTTCTCCATTTATCATGGAGCTGCATACTGTTCTAGTTGTAAGGATTTTTGTTTTGTTGATGTTGAGTCACAAGCCATACTGAAGCCTGTGTTCTTTGATCTTCATCAGTAAATGTTTCAAATCCTCTTCACTTTCACCAGGAAGAGTTGTTTTATCTGCATAACACAGGTTGTTAATGAGTTTTCCTCCAATCATGATGCCACATTCATCTTCATAAAGTCTAGCTTCTTGGGTTATTTGTTCAACACAGAGATTGAAGAGGTGCTGTGCCTGGCAGTACACCTTTCTCCACTTTAAATAAGGCACTGTGTGTTTGTTGTTTGAACAACTACCTCCTGGTCCATGTACATATTCCTCATGAGTACAATAAAGTGCTCTGATATTCCCATTCTTCGCAGTATTATCCATAATTTGTTGTGATCCACACAGTCAAATGCCTTTGTGTGGTTGATAAAATATAGATATCTTTCTGATATTCTCTGTTTTTGGCTACTATCCACCTGACATCAGCAGTGTTGTCCCTGGTTCCACACCCTCTTCTGAATCTAATTTTCCAGCAGTTCCCTGTCTATATACTGCTGCAGTCACTTTTGAATGATGTTTAGCAAAACTCAACTTAAGTGTGATATTAATGATATCATTGAATAGTTTCCACACTCAGTTGGATCCCCTTTCTTGGGAATAGGCACAAGCATGGATCTCTTCCAGTCAGTTGGCCAGGGAGTTGTTTTCCAAATCTCTTGGCATAAATAAGTTAGTACCTCCAGTGCTGCATGTGTTTATTGAAACATCTCTATTGGTATTCCATTAATTCCTGGAGGCTTGTGTTTCTCTAATGCCTTCAAGGCAGCTTCCACTTCTTTCTTCAGTACCATTGGTTCCTCATCTTATGCAACCTCTTGGAATGGTTGGTCATCCACCAACTATTTTGGGTATAAGGACTCTGTGTATTCCTTCCATTTTCTTTTGATGTTTCTTGTATTTTTTAATATTTTCCCTATAGAATCCTTCACTATTGCCACTTGAGGTTTGAATTTTTTTTTTCAATTCCTCAAGCTTGAGAAAAATAGAGTGTGTTCTTCCTTTTCTGTTTTCTATCTCTACTTCTTTGCACATGCCATTATAATATTTGATTTTGTCTTCTGGAGCTGCCCATTGAAATCTTGTTTATTTCCTAAACTTCTTCATGTCTTCCTTTTACTTTAGCTACTGGACATTCAAGGGCAAGTTTCAGAGTACCTTTTGACATGTAATTTGGTCTTTTTCTCTCTCTCTCTTTTAATAAGCTTTTGCTTTCCTCATGAATGATATCTTTGATGTCATGCCACAACTCATCTGGTCTTCTGTCATTAGTATGTAATGCATTAAACCTGCTCTTGACCTGATTTCTGAACTGAGGTGGGATGTACTCAAAGCATACCTTGGCTTGCATATACTTGTTCTAATTATCTTCAGTTTCAGTTTGAACCTGCATATGAGCAGTTGATGGTCTGACCCACAATTAGCACCTTGTCTTGTTCTGACATTTGATATTGAGCTTTTCCACCTTCTCTTACAACAAATGTAGTCAGTTTGGTTCCTGTATGTTCCATCTGATGAATCCATGTGTATGTTGTTGTTATGTGCCATTGAGTTGATGTCTGACTCATAGCAACCTACATACAACACTCAAAACAGTATTATTAGTGCTTCTCTGTTATTCATAGGGTCCAGTTCATGTGTACAGTTGCTATTTATGTTGGTGAAAAAATGTATTTGCAATGAAAAATTCATTGATCTGAAAAAATTCTATCATACTATCTCCAGCATTGTTTCTGTCATCAAGGCCATATTTCCCAACTACTGAGCCTTCTTCTTTGACTCTCATAGGATTTTCAATGGCTGATTATTTCAAGATTGCTTCAGAAGTGGATTACCACATCCTTCTCCTACTGGGGATCGAACCAAGGGCCTCAGGGAATGCAGAATGGCACTCTACCAACTGATCTAAACCCTAGCCCAATGACATTTAGTAGGTCAAAGATAAATGTTCAGGTATTTATCTTCTAAACATGTTCTTTTTAGACAGATCTAGAAAGATGTGTCAGTATGTCTTGGCTGGAAAATGCTGAGATTTGGAAGAGCAGCAGAAAATAATTGGGAAGCTTTTCTGCTAATCCTGTGAATTTCAACCATGAAATGACAAATCATTTCAATGGAACACAAGTACAAGATTTTGGGCAAACCAAACTGAGCCATTATTTTGGGGAAAGATCTTGACAAAAAAAAAAAGTGACACCTTCCATCTCTGTGTTAGCATGTATGAGACATTGTTGTCCCATTTTGTTTATTTCTTTTGGTAATGGATTCAGCCAAGCCAGGTAGGCATTCAGCCTCATTTTTCATAATATTCCACTACAAAACCCTATAGTTCTTGAAACTCATCTAAAATAGGAATTCAGGAAAGTTTTATTTCTGCAGCTGTTTCCTGTTATATATGGGATAGACAATAAAAATCTTGATATGTACCACTGATAAGTGGCTTGATTTAGAGATTTAAGGAGAATAATAAAAATTTTGGCACTCTATACTCCCACCTCCACTTCTCATTTACAGGGGGAATCCTGGTAAGTGATTTTCATCCCTGTTACTGAATTTCTTCCCCCATGATCTGTGCTGCCTGCAGCGGTAGCCCTGTGGCATCCGATCCCGTCAGATCTCAGAAGCTAAGCAGGGTCAGGCCTGGTTAGTACCTGGGAGACCGCCTGGGAACACCAGAAGCTGTAGGCTTGGGAAAAGGACCTGGCAACCCCCTCCCAGAAATCAATCTGCCATTGAAAACCCTATGAACAGCAGAGAAGCACTGACAATAGTGTTTCCCCTGTTGTACAGAGGGTCGCTATGAGCTGGATACCAACTTGAGGGCACCTAACAACAACAACAACAACAATGATCTGTGCTAGTTACTGGGTACATCGTGTTCACACAGTTCTTCTAAGAAATAGAGATTAGGGCATCTTTCCACAATTCCACAGGGATCATGCCCACTGAATAATAAAAAGAAAAAAAATAGTTTACATTTTAAATTTTATGGAATATTGAAACTTTTCAGGGTGCAGGTGTTCTTGAAAAATTTGTAGCAACCATAGTTTACTAAATGAAGGTATGGGGGTGTTCATTTTCTAATGGCCACACTGGTAGACAGAAATAATTGGGAAATCTCATTAGTATTCTTTCTTTCCTTCACACTTTTCCTCTATATAGTTCAGAGTCAAAGGAGAGATTCATTTGTTTTATTTCATGGACAGGGAAATATTCTGAGAATTAAACCTTGCCAAACCATCAATTTGAAACAGACACACTCAAAGGACTGACCTCATTATTAAGTAGTTTTGTGTCTATATCCACACTACCCTTGTAACTTACAGAACTCAAGCCAACCTATAAACTTTATGTATTTCTTTCCTCCAATCTTCTATCTATCCCCATTTCCCTACATATTAGTCAGGTATGTTTTTAGCTGCAAGTAACAAAGTCCAGGCTGGGGTTTAGCCAATTGGTAGAGCACTGCTCTGTGTTCTCTGAGGCTCTGGGTTCAACCCCAAGCACCACAGAAATGGGAGAAGGACATGAAAGGCCACTCCAGAAATAATCCCAAAACAATCCACCACTGAAAACCCTATGAGGGCCACTATGAGTCAGATCTGACTTGACGGCACCTAACAGCAACAACATCAAAGTCCAACTAAAAGTAGGTTAAATGATGATATTTATTTACTTAACAATAAATCCACATCCAGATGGTCTCATGGTTGTTAGACACCTCAGTGATGACATCAAAGGTCTTTATTCTTTTTCTTCATCATCCTTAGAGGGTTGACATATTATCCCTTTGGTTGTCATGGTGTGTCCACAAAATTGCAGATATCAGCATCACATTACTACATCATTTCCAATGCCAGATAGTAGGAAGATAAGGGCGCTGACTAGTTACACAGGGAATGAAAAGAAGAGAGCTAGCTCCTCAGGGGAGTGTAAGTTAGGAAAAGCTAAAACAAAGACCAATAACAACATTGAGTGCTTTGTGCCAAGCATTATGGTTTCCATTTGTTGTATTTAATCTTCATAACAGTATTGAAATCTCTATTTTATAGAAATATAAAGGTGATATAGAGAAATTAAAAGTGCTTTTTACACATAAAATACCTTTAAATGACATTTTATCTTACCATCCTATACAAAGCATTTCATTTCTACCCCAGTATGAACATGTGTGACTCAGATCCACCTTCAAGGAAGGACATGCTGCCTCAGCTAGTGGGAGTGTTGTCAGAAGGCACCTTCAGCTGGTCGCCCCTGCAGGGGGATAACTGCCTCTCTCAAGGTCGCTGCCTCCCTGTGTGGCCCAAGTCCAAAGGCTGATTGGATTGGGAGTTATAGGACATGTTCAGCCAGCTAATGGACCAGTTCAGCCAGCTTCCTCTGTCCAATCCCAATTTAATCTTCCTCCTTTCTACAGATCATTATCAAGGATGCCGCCTGATAAACACCTTAAACTCAACTTTGTCTCAGAGTCTACTTCCTAGAGAAATCAAACTGCAACCATTTTAACATCCCTTCCACCTATTGTCTCTGCATATTTTTATTTTACATTATTCCAGACATACTGAAGATCTAATTTTATTCTAAATTTTGAGATTAATATTCCACTATGAGCAGTTCTTTATATTCTTATATAGCCTTCATAATTACCTTTTAAAAATTAAAAGTAGGCTGGGAATGTAATTTAGTGGTAGAGCATGGCTTTGCAGGGGCAAAGCTCTGGGTTTAAACTTCAGCACTGCCAATTAATTAATTAATTAAAACCAAAGTAATGTAACCATATTATAGAATGCTTGAAAAAGAAAAAACAGAAAGTTACTCATAATCCCACTACCAAACATTTTTAATTATTTTGGCATATTAAGTTATTTTTTAATGAATAGTTTTTATAAGGTTGTAATCACAAAGTATAAGTAGTGCTCTCTTATACAGTCTTCTTTGTTGAGGAGGAGGCACAGGGTAGTTTTAAGACAGAGTCTTGCTGTGCAGGCCAGGTTGGCCTGCAACTCACTATGTAGACCAGGTGCTGGCTTTGAACTCAAGTTACTTCTCCTGCCTCACCTTCCTGAATGCTGGGATTACAGGCATGTGCCACCATGCCTGGCTAAACTTTGTCATATTCTTTAAGAACTATTTATTGTTATCTTTTAAAATTATTTATTTATTTTATGTTCTCACTTTGCCCAGAGAGGATTCAAGTCAGCCTATAAAATTACATAAATTCATTAAAATGTAAGCTAGACATAAGGTAGGGCCTCCTATTCCTCAGAGATTTATGCAAGCATACATTAAACACTTGAACACAGGGCAAATGAGACTCGAGAGCCCTACTACGACTTTGAGTATTTCTGACTACTCTGACTTACTCTTATGTTTCTCTCAGTTCCTTTGTCTGCTTAAGGCCAACAACTGGCTGCCCAAGTCTTGGCTATGTCAGGCTGGATGATAAGCACTGCAATTTTACTAGCTACCACACATGCAAAGCCCACAAATAAATAAAAGAAAAAATTAAAATCCACCTTAACCAGGTAGTTTGAGACTCTGCTCCTTTCACTAGTCTTTTTGGAGACCCCGTCTTTCTGGATTCTAGCTGCTTCCTCATCTGCTGAAGTAACAGACAAATTCTTTCCCTCACCTCATCCAACAATAGCTTCACCCTTCAGCCTCAGCTTCTTCCCCAGAACAGTTTATCTGAGCATTTCTTCAAGGGCAGGTTTCATCCTCCAAGGAGTTCTCTGTTTCTAAAGGTTAAGAAAAAAGTATTTGGAGGTCCATGACCTTAAGAGAAAAATATTTTGAGGTACCAGAGGAAACAGATCAGAGAGTACAATGGTAGAAGACAGGTTAACACAGAAATTGAGGTCATGAAGTCTCTGCACTTGAAAAGTTGCAAAAGATGGCCCAAGAAGGATTTAATTTGAGCAACAGGACAAAGAAGTATCTGAATATCTTACAGCTGTTGGGACCTGCAGAACAGAACAGATGGGGAAGTACAAAATGTCCTCAGAGTTATGAACCAGTGACTTTTAGGGAAAGTGACCTTGCCATGAAATGAAATGAGAAACGTGGGAAGGATAGTCAGTTTGAAGGGGAAAATGGTAAATTCAACTTCACAGGTAAGGATTCAGCTGACGTTGTTTGTAATTGGACTTGGAGTGTGGATGAATAGGACCCAGGAGGCTTATTGAGGCTGAAATGACTTCTAGCTGCTTGTAAACCTCTGTGAAGAACTAGAGAGAATGATGTGTCATTATCAAATCAGTCCAAAGAGAAAGGACGTGTCATTATCAAATCAGTCCAAAGAGAAGGGGTGAGGTGGACCAAAATAATATTTTTGGTAGAGGTCAGTTGCTGGAGGGGTGTAAAAAGATTGATCAGTGGAACAAATATCTGTGAATTCTGGAGTCTCCACAGTTAAGGTTTTTCTGGTATTTTGCCTGATTAAATGTGCCATTATTTTGCAAAAGAGGAAGACATCGTACTGGGGATGAAAAATGATTTTCTGCCACTTGCTGCTGTTAACTCTGATACCATAGCAACTGATTTCATCAGCCAGGAGGGAAGATTTTACTGCAGAGACTTCCTAACATGAGACTGTTGTGATTTCAAAGGGAAATATTTGCAGCTCTGGCAGAAGAGCTCCTTCAGTTGCAATTGTAACAGCATGGCAGATTAAATTGTGTTTCCAAGATTTCTAGAGAGTTTGTCCATTATTGACTTCAAGTAACCATACTGTCTCTTGACTTGTTACCAACCGCAAAGCCCTGCAGGATGCACAGCCTGTGGTTGGTTTGGCTTTTTTATATTTGGCTCTGTTAATAGTGAAAATAATGGGTTCCCTTTGGGGTTTAAATCAAACCAAAAGATTACATTGTGCTGGATCCTATGGACAGCTTTTTTCTAACTCCTCGCAGAACTCAAGAGGGTTTCCTCATTCTTCCAATAGAAAACTTGTCAAACATTGATGAGTAATGAACATTTCATTGAGACTTGGTGAGCAAGCTGATTTATATCCCAGAGCGTAGGCCTTTCACCTCCTCCCCATGTGGACACTATTTCTTCATGTTTTTCCTTGTATCCATGGCAAGACTCCCCTATCTTCATGCCTACCTCCTTCCCTCCAGCCCTTCCTCCCTCCACATCTCTATCTTAGACAAAACCATGGGATGTGATGCTGCCTTCTCTAGCTGTGGCTCCCACACTCATCTTTCAAAACCCTCTGTAAGGATAGCCAGAGGCCATTGTGCTTGAGAAGTCAGTAGTTTCATTTATGCTCTGCAAACAAAATATTTATTAGCATTGTTCTTCTGTAGATGACAGAGGATAATTATAAATACAATTTTTCTCTATTTACTTTCTGTGTTTTAAAAAATGAGTTATTATAGGCCTCTGCATGCCTTTGGTTTACAAACCAGCTTTTCTTGGCTTCTGAAGTAGAGCACCTCTCCAGATTCTTGCAATGGTGAAATCTGGATATATTGTTCTGCACCAGAGTTATAAAGAGTGATGACTGGATCTGAATCTTTCAGGCTCAGATTTTTTTTCCATTCTCTTCTGCTGCAAGATTGGCTCTGATTTTCACTAAGAGTGCTATGACTTATAGCACTTAAATTATTGTCTTACTTTCTCCTTCTTCCATTCCCTGGGGGTATTTCCCATTTTGAAAAATGATCTCCTTAATAAATTAATCTTTATGGGTGATATGTTTGTGAAACATATTTGAAAGGGGGAGATGTTGGAGAAACTTGCATATTTCCAGCCCCAGTTCTGGAGCCAGAATTATTTCACTCTCAAACATAGTTCATCAGAGAATTAAATACTGTACCCAGAATCAGCTTGTAAATACTCATCACTGAACCTTTTAAAACCTGTCTCCTAAAGCAGGAGATCTCTTATTCATTCTATTTTCATCCATAGATTTGTTGAGAGATTGTTGTGGGCTTTGGACATGATGGATATATGGTTATTGCGTTAGCTTTCTTTCACTGTGACAAAATATTTGAGATAAACAACTTATGAAGAGGAAAACCTTATTTTGATACATCGTTTCAGAGGCTTCCATTCACAGTTGCTGTTGACTTTGGGCTTGTGGTGAGTCAGCATGTCATGCTGGGGAAGCATGGCAGAGGAAGCTGCTCACCTTGCAGTAGCCAGGAAGGAAAGACAGAAGAACAATAAAGAGTCTCAATATCCCCTTCCAGGGCTCTCCCCTAGTGACATCACTTCCTTCCCCTACTCCCTGCTCGTAAAGGTTCCACCACCTTCCAGAAATGCCACAGTCTGGGGACCAAGCCTCCAACACAGGGCCTTTGGGGACATTCAAGATCCAAACTATAGCAGTCACTATTCATGTTATGTTTGAATTTGCCTCTGGTGGAAGTGCTATTTTATTTTACTTATGTGAAAGTCAAGGAAAACACTAGACCCCAAATCTGAAGTTCTTTAGATTGTTGTGGTTAGGTACCATGAAGTCGGTATCTGACTCATGCCAACCCTGCATACAACACTATTGTCAGTGCTTTTCTGCTGTTCATAGGGTTTTCAATGGCAGATTGTTTTTTGAGAGTGGGCTACTGGGTCCTATTCCCAATTCTTTAGATTAATAGAAAATAACTATGCCATTTGGGCTGGGATTTAGCTCAGTTGGTAGAGAGCTGCGCTGCAGTCTCTGAGGACACGAGTTCAATTCCCAGCACCGCAAAAATGGGAGAAGGGCTTGGCAATCCACTCCCAAGGCAATCCCGAAACAGTCAGCCATTGAAAACCCTATGAGGGTTGCTGTGAGTCGGACATGACTCGATGGCACCTAACAACAACAACAACAACTATGCCATTTTTTTTTTTTTGAGAAGGCAAGGACACTTAGTACTCTTAGTATTTTAAAATGTTTAAATATTTGGTATAGTAGGATTTTCCCCTCCAAATTGATTTTTTAAACTATGATTGACACACAAAAAGCTGTACATATTTAATGTATACAGCTTTTTGAATTTGGAGATAAGTATATTCTCATATATGCCATACATCTGCCCATTATTTCCAAAAGTTACCCCCTATTCTTTTGACATTATTATTATTATTTTGTGTATAACATGAACACTTAACATAAGATCTACCAATTTAACAAAACTTCAAGTATACACTGCAGTATTGTTAACTGTACACACTGTGCCACACAGTGGATATCTAAGACTAATTCATCTTATATAACTGCTGGGGTTGAGCTCAGTTGGTAGATTGCTGCTCTGCACTTCTGAGGATCTGAGTTTGATCCCCAGCACTGCAAAAATGGGAGAAGGATTTGGCAGTCCACTCCCAAAGCAATCAGCCATTGAAAACCCTATGAGGGTTACTGTGAATCAGACTTGACGCCACCTAACCACAACAACAAAAATATTTTCCTGTTTCTTCTTCCCCTCCCAGGACCTGTCAACAACCACCATCCTATTATCTGTTTCTATGACTCTATTTTAGAATCATCATATAAATTCCATCATAAAGTATTTGTTTTTCTGTGTCTGGCTTATTTCACTCAGCATAATGTTCTTCACTTTCATCTATGTTGTTGCAAATAATAGGACTGATTTTCTGTAAAGATCAATAATATTTCATTGTATGTGTATACAATATTTTCTTTATCCATTCCTCTTTCAATGGATATTTAGGTTGTTTCCATGTTGTCTTTGTCTGTTTGTGGGACTACAACAAAATAGTACAGATTGGGTAATGCATAAACAACAGAATATTATTTCTCATAGTTCTGGAGGTGGGTAAGTCCAAGATGAAGATATAAGCAGATTTGGTGTCTGTTGAGGACTGGGCTCTTCCTCCAAGAGGATGCCTTGTGGCTACATCCTTTGGAAGGAATAAATACTATGGTATCACATGGTTGAAGGGATAGAACAGCAAAAGAGAGGGAGGCAGCTCCCCTGCACCTCTTTTATAAGGTTATTAATCTCATTCATGAGGGCTCTACCCTCATGACTTAATCAACTCTTAAAGGCTCCATCTCTTAATATGATCATACTGGTGATTTAGTTTTAACCAGAACACCGGTGATTTCATTTTAGCTGATTGAATTAATGTCTTTTTCAAGCCCTATTTTTATTTCCCTTCTAAGTGCAGACCTGATTCTAGAATAATGATACAAAAACAACAGTGATCAAGACACATTCTCTCTGCTCAAAGAATTTACACTAAAATAAGGGAAACAGACAAGTAAATCAACATTATGATGCAGTTCAATAAGATCAATGACTGAAATAAGCCTAGAATGTTAAAGGGAAACCTACAAGAGGAACCAGTCTGGCCTAGAGAAGTGGGAGGAAGGCCAGAAGTTTTCTCAATGGGGTTAGTACTGATTTCTTAGGACCAAAATGAGTTTTCCCAGTAAGGTAGGGTAGAGACGAGCAGGGGTGATCCAGACTGAGCAAGTAGCAGTGAGAGGAATAAAGCATTGATTGGCAGAGGGAATCATAATAAAAACAAACACAACCTATTAAGAACCTATTATGTGCCAGGTACTGTGCACTACCAAAATCTGTTATTGATAATCAAAAGCCCCCTAGGGCATGCCATTATTATCTTTCTTTTATAGGTGAGAAAGCCCAGGATTAGTGACAATAAGTACTTGTCCAAGTTCCAACAGTTATGACTGAGATGGAGGTTCAGCTCAGCTCAGCCTGACTCCCGGGGAGTGTTATTCTGCTTCTCTTGTTGTTTGTCTTATATAGGTTCAATATGAAATTGAACTGAAACAAGGCATACATATTTCTGGTTGATTCAATCTTCTGATAAATCCCAGTTATAACAAATGAATGGTTTCATAGAGACTTGCATTCTTGAACAAATGTTCAGATATAAAATATGAACTTGAGATTGAATTTGATGATTGGAAATTTTTGATGAAGCATACATTAAAATATGCTTTTCTGACATGTAAGAGATCCAGTTCCAAAATGAAGGCTTTGTAAAGAGGTCTTATTTCTATATATTTTACAATCAGAGATGAAAAGGTTGGTGTTGGAGAGGTTACAGTAGAAACATCTGTGAGCTTTTTCTTCTTTTTCTCCGTAAGGTCATAAACCAAAATGCTAAGACAAGTGAGCCATGCATTGAATTTGGAAGTTTTAAATAAGACTCCTACATGTGCAATCAGAAAATACACACCCACATTATCATTTTCAAGTACAATGTACAATTGATGAAGCTTCACTTTTAAAGCATGCTTTTATTCATTTGTATTCCCTGTTGTATAATTGTAGTGACAGGAAGGTTACTGTGAATGTTTTGAAAGGAAATATATTCTGATATATTCAGGGTCTATTCAGTGCACTTCAGGGATTGCGTTGGATTCTGTCCCTGAAGATGTAAACACAGCAGAGCAGACTAGTAATCATTCCATTTCCCCAAAGGCTAAATATATAAGCATGGAATGAACGTCTGGATTTTCTCATTCCCAACTATGTGTGTACACCTCATTCTTTATGTAGTCACTATGACTTGATGCTAGGTACTGTGTTAGTTATAAGTCACCACATTGACTTCTAAGCATAAAAAAACTGGCATCTGGCATTTATCAAAATTTCATGATGTATCAAGCTTTAGCTCAGTTGGTAGAGTGCTTGCTCTGTGCACTCTGAAGCCCTGGGTTCCATCTCAGCATGACAAAATGGAAGAAGGATGTGGCAGCCCACTTCTAAAACAATCCCAAAATAATAAGCCATTAAAAACCCTATGAGTAGCAGAGAAGCATTGACATAGTGCCAGGATGGCACAGTGTTGGGGAGTATTTTGTTCTGTTGTATATAAGGTCACTATGAGTTGGACCCTACTCGACAGCTCCTAACATAACCTAACAACATAACACAAGCTTTTATTGCAATAGACTAGAGGTACCATCAGATGGCATGGGAAGACATAGCCAGGCACAAAATTATGCCATATTTAGGGCGCATTCCAAAAATGCTTCATATTGGTGTGACTTGGTGTATCTCAAGAGTGAAGAGGAGCTATCTTGGAAGACAAGCAGAAGGATCTTCCAGGAAGTAAAATGAGCATCAGCAAAGGCATGGAGGCATAAAAATGCACAGTGGGCTTGGGAAACAGGAAGTGGCTCCATGCTAAACCTGGAGTGTATTATGTAGAGGGAAGAAGGCTAAAAGCACCTACCAATACCCCCAGACTAAAAGTTAGGCTGGTACAGATTATGAAGAGCTCTGTGCTCTGTTCTAAAATGATGGGATCCTGGCAAAAGTCAGTGTAGAGTATTAATGCAAGTGAACTGAAAAATGTGTATTTCAAGGCAATAAGTAAAGTCAGGAGAATAGGTCATGGTGTGGAAAGGAGTGTTTGGCTTCAGAGAAGGTGAGTCTTTATATTCTTATCCCAGTACTATTTGGATTTTCCAGCTAAACCATTCACACTTCATCCCTATTGTCTTCCATTTTCAGGGAGTATGCCTACTGTCTAGAAGCCATTTTGCAAGTAGGAGTTCTATCTATCAATGCTCAGCTTTCTCTCTTCTGAGCTGAATAACACAGACTCAATCCTTTCTCCTCTTGGGGCTTATTCCAGAGCCTTTTGATATTGACTTTGTGGCATACCACTGAACTTCTGACAAGTTCTTTGACTTCCCAAATCTTCTTTTTAAATAAAATCAAGTTTTTGGCTAAGGAACACACATAATTCAACCACAAAACTCGGTAGTATAATTTGTACCCTGTCTTCCATCTGCTCCTTTCTTATTGTCTTCTTCCAAAAATAACCACTTTTATTGGTTTTCTATTTGTCTTTCCAGAATGGTATGCATTTAAAGTCAATTCAAACCATGCTTTTTTCCTCTTTTTTGTAATAAATGCTAGTTTTCTCTTCATAATCTTTCACACCTTGTTTTTTTCGCTTAATATCTTGAAAATATTTCCAAAGCAGCTCATATAGTTTTTCCTTCATCCTTTTTTAAGTAGCATATTTCATTGTGTATGAGTATACCAAAATATGTTTAATTAATCCCCTATTTGTGGGCACTTAGATTGTGTGCAAATGTTTGTAATTATAACTTCATACATGTGCATCTACCTAGAGGATAAGTTGTAGTAAGTGGAATTTCTGTGTTAAATGATATATGCAATTGTAATTTTGGTAGAAAATGATAAATTGAATTCTTTCACTGCAATACATTGAAAGTTCCTCTTTCTTCACACATCAATACAGTGTGTTATCAATTTTATATTGTTCACAGTTGAGTAATGAAACTAGTATCTAGGGTTACTTTCAATTTGCATATCTCTTATTGTGAATGAGTGTGTCATTTTCTCATATATTCAAGAGGCTTAAAAAGGCATCCCTTTTATAAATTATGTATTGATATCTGTGTCCATTTTTCTATGAACTATTGATATCCTTTGCTCATTTTTATATCTTTTTGACATTACACTAGTTTTTTATATAGGTTATATTTATACTGGGCTATTTTTTTTTTTTTTTGCAACCAGTGTTTTTCCTACCCCTTACTATGTCCTCTCCTCTATCATGGGAGTTGGAACTTGGAAAGAATAATTTACTAGATTTGCTTCCCCCTCTGGATGCAATTTACATTGTATGAGTAAAACACACGCCTATAAAATGTTGGAAAGTGGAAAGAAGCTAGAAAAATGTTCTCTTTTAATGATGAAGCAAATGAATGGGCTCAGCTACATGAGTCTTTTCAGTGGCCTCCAGGTTCCCATGTCAGCTGCCTCCCTCAGGACCAAGAGGTGCTGTGAACCTGATTTCAATTTCCTAGTTGGAAACAACAATAAAAATCAGCTGAAAAATCTTTAGCAATTCAGGAAGGGAGCATAATATAAAACTAATATTGAGAAATGGTATATATGTGTATAAAATTCTGCACTGTCATCAATAAAACAATATAATTAAATGAAGGAGCCTATTTACTATAATAAGATAAAATGTCAAGAAATAAATACAACAAGAATCAAGCTTAATCAACAACACAATAAAACATTCTATAAGGAATATCAAGTCTTGGACAAATGCAAAGTCATCTTCTATAGTTTGGATCTTGAATGGCCCCCAGAGGCCCATGTGTTTGAAGGCTTGGTCCCCAGTCTGTGGTGCTATTGGGAAGTGATGAAATCTTTAAGATGTGGGGCTTAGTGGAAGGAAGTTAGGTTATTAGCAGCATGCCTATGAAAGGGATATTGGGACCCTGGTCCCTTTTTGTTCTCTCTTTGCTTCTTGCCATGGGCAGACCTCTTTCACCATGTGCTCCCACCATGATAAAGTGTGTTACCATAGGCCCAAAGGCCCACAGGCCCCAGTGATCTCTGAAATCATGAGCCAAAATAAACTCTTCCTCCTTATAAGTTGTCTATCTCAGGGTATTGTGTCACAGTGACAGAAAGCTGGCTAACACAGCACTTGTTCTGTTTGCTGACAAAACTCATCCTAAAGAATTTATTGGTATTTTCTTTGTGGCCTAGTATGGTCAATTTTAGCAGCTATATCATGGATGCTTGTAAAAAAGATGTATTCTCTATTTTCTTGATATTGAGTATTTATCAATGTATGTCCTCTATTAATTTTACTTAGGTCTTGTATATCCTTAATTATTTTTGCCAATTCATTGTTCATGAATCAAATAGATGAACTAAAATCCCTTTCTAGAAACACAGTTTTGCCAATCTTTCTGGCATTTCATGCACTCTGTGAAATATGAAATTGGTGCTATGTTATTTTATGCTTTAATAAATATTTGTAGCTGTTACATATTTATTAAGTTTTAGGATTATAAAATACCCTTTTATAGTCTCATTTGATATTCTTTTATTGGTAGTCTATCTATTCTGATATTACAATTAGGAGTCCAGCTTTCTTTGGTTTGTATGTACTTTACATAACTTTGCCCATACTTTAATTTTTAATCTTTCTGAATCATTCTGGTTTTGGTCTTTTGCACAAAACTTGGAGCTGTGCTTTGCTTTTTGATCTAGTCTACAGTGCCCTTTTTTATAGATTTGATAAGCCCATTTATATTTATTTATTTGAAGGAAATGTGGTCTAAATTTCACCATATTATTTACATTTGTAATTTCTATAGATTTAAAAAGATTTTCACTCAATAGTCTTTTTTCTTCAGTTTGTTTTACATTGTGAATAGTTCATTTGATATTTTGGAAGCTTAGTGTTTTTATAGTTGTTTCTATAATTATAGATACATAATACTCACCATTTGGGAAAAGGACCTGGCAACCCCCTCCCAAAAATCAATCTGCCATTGAAAACCCTATGAACAGCAGAGAAGCACTGACAATAGTGTTTCCCCTCTTGTACAGAGGGTCGCTATGAGTTGGATACCGACTCGACGGCACCTAACAACAACAACAACAATACTCATCATTAATTTTTAAGTTCATAAATAACTTCAGATCCTTGTTATCTTTCTCCACTTAATCAATGAAATTGCATGTTTTACTTAAACCATTTTCTTTTTTGTCAGACTAGGGCTATATTATGCAAGAATGCTTGCAACGCACAGTGGCCCATGAAAATATATTGGGCAAGAATACTTTCTTTTTAAAGGAAAGGCAGTACTTGACAAATATTACTAAAATATAAGGTATGTCTTATGAAATTTTTATTGATGAGACCTTCAGTTTTTACTTGTATATGAAAAAGAATGGTAATACAGCAAAGCAGGACAAATGAGGCCTTAGTAGAGATGTAAAGATGGGGGCCATGGGAAAGAACTTAAGTCAGCACATTTGGTGTAGTTATGGAATATCTGGAAGCATGTGATGCCAAACTCTGAAGTCATTGCAACCTAAGCTCTTACATGTATGTCTAGGAAATGATATTCATCAATATTTATGGATAAAAAGGCTTAATGAATTCTTAATATTCTATTTTAAAGATATCCTAATATAAACTTTATGCTTATTTTATATCTTAGATATTTACTGAAATGTTGAAGAAAAGGAATATGTTACATGGATACTTATTAGGAGAGGAATTATCCTCATAGAGGTGCTATGCATTCCTGTATAAAATCTCATCATCTATGTAATCTACTCAATAGTAATTAATAATATACATGCTGAGCTATTTAGAGGGATATATACTGCTATTTCTAGTTTACTTTGAAATGCAGAAAAAATAAGAGAGACCAGTAGGTAAATAGAGGATTGGACAATGGGTATATTAGTGAGAAATCAAGCACAATAATGAAACATTAATGGCAGAATCTAGGTGATATTTGCTATAAAATTCTTTCAACTCCCACTACACCGCTGGTGGAAATGCAGATTGGTGTAGTTGCTTAGGAAATCAGTATAAAGTTTCCTCAAAAAACTAAAAATAGAACTATGATATAACCCAGCAATACCATTACCACATATATATATATACCCAAAGGTATACGTTATCATACCATAGAGATCCTTGCTCATCCATGTTTATTGTGGCATTATTCATAATAACCAAGATAAGAAATCAACCTAAGTGTCTAACAGATGAATAGACAAGGAAATTGTGGTATATATACACCACAGAGTTTTGTTCAGATATAAATAAGGACAAAATTGTGGCATTTGGTGGAAAATGGATTGGAATTAGAGATCATCATTTTAAGAGAAATAAGCCAGACCCAGAAAGACAAACATCACATGTTTTCTCTTATATGTGGATGTTAGACTTCAATATATATTCAATGTTAAAATATATAGGTCATGAAAGTACAAAAGGCCTATGCAGGGCAAGACAAAAGACTAAAGAAAAGGAGGAGGGGGAAGAACAACGGGTAATGGGAGAATGGAGAGGAAATATCACATATTTTGCCTTTAAGGCAAAACTGGGATGGATGGATAGATAGATAGATAGATAGATAGATAGATAGATAGATATGCACACAAAGGAGACATGCATGAAGGGGACCACTGATGAGGAGGGAGGGGATGGGGGAAGGAGGTCAGGCGAGGGTAATGGGGGAGGTGAAGATGAGCAATGTGCAATGATATATATGTGTAGAAATGCTATAATAAGACTAAGTTGTACACTAAAAAATTACTTATAAAATAAGATTACTGGGAAAACTTTTAAATTTTGCTGTATGTTTAAAAATGTTCATTATAAAATGTTGGGGAAAACTGTGGATGTGAAGTAACTACTGTACAGTTGTTGACTTTCAAGGCATTTACAATACTCCCAAATTAAGGACTTAATGCCTTTAATTACAGAAGGTAAAAATGAAGGAGCCAGTCCAAACCACTTGATGAATTCTCTCTGTCTTTTTGTCCAAGCTGCTTGCTTTACTTGCACAATTAAAAGCCTGAGTTATCTTAACTTGAATATTCAAGGTGAGCTCCCCACAGAGCCCCTTCAAGGAAAACGATGGGAACAATACCAAATGGAGCCTGTATTAGCAGAACTATTGGTAAGGCAATTTTCTCAATGCTGCAGGTTGAGCATCCCTAATATAAAAATATAAAATCTGAAATATGCCAAAATCTGAAGCTTTTTGAGAATTTTCACAATTCTATAAGTGGAAAATTCCACATCTGACCTCAGGTGATGAGTTACAATCAGAACACAGACACAATAAAAAATAGTGTATAAAATTAATTTCAGGTTAAGAGTATGTCTATGAAACACAAAAGGATTTCATGTTTAGACTTGAGTCTTTCTCTCAAGATATCTTATTATGTATATGCAATTATTCTAAAATGTGAAAAAATCTGAAACACACCTGGTCCCAAGCATTTTTGGATAGTGGATGGTCAATCTGTATTTTGAAATTTAAAAACAAACACTACTTTCCAAGTAATCTTGTGCAATTCCACTGTAAGCAGTTCAAGTTTGGTGGGTCATGTGTGAAACTTCTGAAGTGGGCATCCAATAGCTGTGTTTCCAACACCCAAAATTTTGGTCTCTCATCATATATAATAAGTTTGAATGCTAGAAGTCAACTTCAAATAGGATATTTCTATAGAGCATCCAAGTATAAAAACTCAAATGGATTATTTTTAATATGGCGAAAGGGTCTCTTTTGAAAAGCTCTGTTTTTAACTTCCTCTGTAACAGATCACTTGCTGACATCCAAATCTCGTAGGTTAAGTAAAGGTTATACATCTTCAGGGTGAATGCATGCAAAAAAATTTTTATTCAAAATTCTTTCTTGCCCTTAAAGGTCATTTTTGTTAAAATTAGGGAAAAAAAATCTGACTGTAGTGAGTTGAATTGTATCTCTCCAAAGATATGTTGAAGTCCTGACTCCTGGTACCTGTGAATGTGTCCTATCTGGAAGCAGGGTCTTAGAAGATTAAAATTAAAATACAAATCAAGATGAAGTCATCTTGGAGTTAAGTGGGTCCCTATCCAACATGACTCCTTATAAGAATACAAAAGAGTGACACAGGCACACAGGGAGGAGCACCACATAACACTGGGTGCAACTGCTGGAAATCAGGAGAGAGGCAGAGAACAGACTCTGCTGGTAGTCCTCTAAGAAGCCAGCCTTGCTGACAAATTGATTTTGGACTTTAAGCTTCCAGATATGCAAGTGAATACATTTCTGTGGTTTAAAACCAACACATTTGTGAGACTTTGTTATGGCAGCCCTAGGAAGTTCATACACTGTCAAAATTATAAAGTCATGTAGATATAACTTCAAAGATCAATAGGATCATAAATAACCTCATCCTCTTTTCTGCAGTGTCACCACTCATTCCTTCATGCTCTGCGAGTTGTACCATATATCAGTGTGGCAGTTGGAAAACATTGCAAAATAAAAATACAGATGAAGATTCACCAGTAGAAACAAGATCCACTGTATGAGTCATATTTAGGTGGTAACCCTGGCAAGACATTCTAGATTGGATTTTGGCTTTGCCCAGAGAGAGAGGCTTACAACAATCTTGGTAATATTTGCACTTTCCCTGCTAACATACTTTCTTCCCTAAATGCAAAAGCTAGTAGGTAAAATAATTGTCTAAAAATCCAAAGAGAATTTAAGTCAGCTTCTGGCTTTTTTTTTTTTTTCTTTAAAATTAGGGGTTTGAGTTCAGGGCCTTATACAGGCTAGGCAAGTGCTCTACCCCTGAGCTGTACTCTTAATCTCTTTTTAATTTTTTTGTTTTATTTATGTATTTATTTACTTATTTATTTTTGAGACAGGGTCTTACTTATTTCCTCAAGCTGCCTCTGGCCTTGAACTCATGATCCTCCTGCCTCAGCTACCTGAATCTCTGGGATTATAGTTATGTGCCATGGCACCCAAATATGGCTCGTTTTTAATGTATTTATTTTTCTTTTCTACATTTGTCCTGAATTTCCTCATCAGCTCACATTATCTCAATTTTAGGCTTAGAAAGGAGCACACATACACATAAAACTTTGTTATCATGTTATTTTTAGAAACAAAAAATAAGGTTGGTTTTTTAATCACTTAGAACCAGAGGCAGAATTTCCTTCAATTTGTTGTGATTTATGAAATAGAGTCCTTAGAATTTGACTGGGCAAAAGGATAAAATTCAAAGAGTAAAACTTCTTTGGTAATTTCTCTTTTTATTTGTTTTTTTCTGAGAGCCACAGAGCTGAGGACTTGTATTTCTGGGCATCAGGGAATGAGACAGTGATCTTTGAACTTTCTTAGACTTTAGGATCACTTGCTGCTAATTATATTAACTAAAATTATCAACTGACTAGAAGGAAATACACCTGCAGCCATACCACTGTGGTGTTGGATCCCGTCATATCTCAGAAGCTAAGCAGGGTTGGGCCTGGTTAGTAGTTGAATGGAAGACCGCGTGAGAACACCAGGTGCTGTAGGCTTGGGAGAAGGACCCAGCAACCCACTCCCAAACAACAATCAGCTATTGAAAATCCTATGAATAGCAGAGAAGCACTGACAATAGTGTTTCGTCTGTTATACACAAGGTTACTATGAATCGGACACCAACTTGTGGGCACCTAACAACAACAAGAACAGGAAGGAAATAATTGACATTACTTGGCATTGTAATATGTGTGACTTAGGACAAGAAAGGTCATCATGAGCAATGATAAGAGCTAGAAATAACACCACCAAGAGCTTTACAACAATGCTTTTCTCAAGTTTTTATAATTGCTATAAAATGATTTTCCTCTATTGCCAGCAGACATACCCCTAGGATGCTCTACTTCTGTATATCTTTGTAGCTCTCTCAAAGGATATACTAGTGCTTTGATTATAGCATCAAAAATCATAATAGATTTTTTTCCTTTCTTTTTGTTCTAGGAGCCTCACATCCAGTTCTTAAGAGACTTAGGGAGCCCCAGGGGAATGTAGTGGATGCTTAGAAACACTCAGTAAAAACAAGTGTGAGCTCGTAAATGTTCATTTCTGTTGGGATGTAGAAGCCCAGTGCTGCAGCTGAGGTGGAACCTGTTGGGTCCATTCCATTAGATAATACTGAAGAACCTCGAACACTCTTCAGTTGGGGTCTGAGTATACTACATAGTTTTCCAAATTCCAGCCCTAAATTAGTCAAAGGCTGTGCAATCACTTGCATAGTTTAGGTTTTCCCTTGCCAAATCCTTATCTCTAGGGATGCTTAAAGTATTGATTGAATATCTTGTCCTTACCCAAATTTATTTGTTCCGTACTGTGAATCAAAGTCCCCATGTGTCCATTAGAATAGAGGTTTTTTGTTTTTTTTTTAATATGTCTCTTCAGATCTTACTTCTCAAATGGCAATGACATTGAACAATTTCTGAGTTCATAATGGTTTTTTCGTTCAAGGCCATTTTGCCTTTTAACAACATCCCATTTACCAACACATCACCTATTTGTAATTCTGAATCCCCAGACCACTTATAAAACACTGATAATTTAATCAGATGTTGTTATGGGCAAATGATTTCTGGTGGAATCAGGAAAAGTTGGCCCATTTAGAAAGTAAATTGGCCAGCTTTATCAGCAGAAGCCCAGGGCTTTATACAAACAAACACTTAACTGCCCTTCAGTGCAGAGTTTGACCAGCTTTCCTTTCTTTTCCTGAGGACAGCATCTCAGAATGTTGCTCTTGGAACATAACTTGGGCAGTTGTGTGATTGCTGTTTGGCACTGCTCAGATCTATTCTCTTATCCCCACCCCTTTATCTGAGGTTATTGCCCTGAGTAACAAGCCTAATGGTTCCCTGCCCTCAGTCTTGTTTAACTGACCCCTGAAAGCCTGTCAAGGACACTGAAGACAGAGACCCCTAAACTTTTTCCTGAAACAGACTTTTGCAGTCATCAGTCTGTAGTTGTTCTAAGAGTTTCTTTCTATACTGTCTACAAGTCCAAGATCCTCTATGGAGATAGATCCTTTAGTTAAGGTTTCTGGCACATTGGTTGGCATATTTATCATTTCTTGTATATATTTGGACATATTCTAGTGTGAATTGTCACATAAAAGGTAGTGGCCTTTGCCTAGAGGATATCAAAATGAAACACTAATTTTAAGGAATACTCAAGTTGATAGTATTAATCATTTTTTTTGGAGCCCAGGTGCTCTTCTGAAAGAAAATGACAGTTTAAAGTAAAAAGAAAAGTGTGTTCTTGAAGAGATGGTCCTCCCAAATACTTGCTATTTGCTGCTGAATGAAGCCAAGTACAGAAAACACAGGCTTGGTAAAGCCAGTGTGAACATCTCTTAGCAGCTCTGCCTACCTAGTTTGGCTCATTATGGTTAGAAAGGGCCCACCTTCTCCAGGTATAGATGTGAAAATCTGTGAAGTGACAAAAAAATGATAATCCTTTGTTTCTTAGAAGAACATGTACATCCATTGTACTTGTTGTTGTTGTTGTTGTTAGGTGCTGTCGAGTCGGTATCCGACTCATAGCGACCCTCATAGGGTTTTCAATGGCTGAGTGCTTCGGGATTGCCTTGGGAGTGGATTGCCAGGCCCTTCTCCCATTTTTGCGGTGCTGGGAATTGAACTCAGGACCTCAGAGACTGCAGCGCAGCGCTCTACCCACTGAGCTAAATCCCAGCCCCCCATTGTACTTAAGTAACACAATTTTCAGATTATGAGGTGGGTCCTAGTACCAGCTGCCACTTTCTCCTCACTGAAAGGTTGATGATAACTTTACAAAGGAGGCTGTCTTGGTTGTAGAACAACCTGGAGTTACATGTGTGCTCCTGTGGCTCTGGTCCTTGTCATCTGTGCTGAATTAATTTCTGCCTTTCGCTCAGGGCCCTTATTATAAGTCACTTTTTTTAATGAATGTGCTCCAATTACAGTTCACGTACTGAATAAACTCAGTTGACTTTTCTTGTCACTTTTTTTTCTTTTTGTTCTGGGGATTGAACCCAGGGTCTTCTGCATTGTCAGTTGATTTTTAAGAGAGGTTTTGCTCTCCTTCTGTATGCTCTGGATGTGGTTCTTTTTCTCTCTCTCTCTTGCTCTCTCACGCTCTCACTCTCTCTCCTTCTCCCTCTCCCTCTCTCTCTCCCTCTCCCTCTTCCCCTCCCTCTCTTTTTCTTCTCTCTCTTTCTTCTCTCTCTCTTTCTCTCTCATGGACCTTTGCAGCAGTAGCAACTCCACAAATTACCACTCAATCACCTAGTGCCCAATATCATGGATATTCTAAAAGGTTTAAAATAAGGAATTTTCTAAGAGCTTCTGCAAACATAACTGCTGCATTGGGGGAATCTCAGCATTCAACAAAACAAAAACTTTAATTAATTGTAATAGAAAATTAATTTATAATTAATTTATAATTTATAAATGCATTTGTAATTACTTTTTTATGGGCAGCATTCTCCAAAGCTTGTATGTTTGGTGAGGCAGGCATTGGATTTACCTTCTTCACTGATATATTACCAGAACCTAGCACAGAGCTAGGGACATAAAGGCAGTTAATAATGTTACTTTTGATTCATCCTGTCCCAGACTTGCTATATTTCTAGTCCCATTCTTATTCATTTTTTATTTATTTTCACTCACTAGGAGATGCTTTCAAATATTATTCAGGCCAAGTGTGAGCTTGGCACATGGAGTTTATGAAATGAACTATGTCCTTAGATTTAAATTGGGCAGGCTATGTGACTTTGAGCAAGTTCAAATTCTCTACGACTCAGTTTTCTCACCTGTAAAATAGGGATGAGTTTAATAATGGTATCTACTTACTTCACATGGTGGTTATGAGGATGAAAAGTACTTATAAGAATGTGTGGAATATAGTAAATGTCATATGGATGTATGTTTATTAAATCTAAATAATTGTCTTTTGGAGAGGGGGCATAAGGATGTTGTTACCAGGTATATTAGTCTCCTAGGCCTCTTATTCTGTTGCCAAACATTCTAGATTTTGTGTCTTCTTTGGAGTATGCAGAAATCTTCCACTTATATCTGAGACTTATGGAAGCATGAGTCATTGCATCTGGTACAGAATTAAACCTCTCTTGCCCAATGAGACATCTGAAAAGTACCCCATGGTTGATTGCTCTTTGATGACTCATTTTTATTCCACTTTCAAAATCTGGCGGAACATCCATTAGGATTTGGCAGAAACTTGTTTCTCTAATCAGCATTACAACCTCTGAATTTGCCTCTGAAGCTGGAGGGAAGAATTGGTTTTCAAACAGTCTAATTGTCATCTAAAGACACACATGGCTTAGTTTGTCTAGCTTATGAGTTAAATGGTTTCACCTGGTCTTGGGAGGGATCTGATAGCTCACTCGGGTTTGTCATCTCCACTCTACAAATAATTGTTTTTGGTGACTACAGCAACCCTGTGCACATTCATATTCTGAATTTAATCAGGCAACATGTGGTTTACTGATTCATTTGAATTGTGCAGTGGAATACTCAAGAGGACTAATGGAAGCGAATTCTCCTTTCATCCTGAGGACGAGTTTCGTGAACTTTGTTTTTTCCTTATAAAACAAGTATTTTAGCCAGGTTGAGCCCACAGAGAATTAAAATAACATAGGAGGAAATGGGTAGAAAATCCAAATGATTGGGAACCTGAAGATAAAGATAGACTTTACAGACCAAGTTGTGGAGTTGGTAAGAGGCAGAACTGGAGGTAGGAGAGAGGGGTGTAACCAGGGCCCACTGATTCACATACCCACCAGAGAGTACTGACATTCCTGCCTTCCATGACTGTCCTGTTTGATTAACCACTTTTCCTCAAACCTTCCATCCCCCTGGCAAGACTTGATAGTGTTGAGTAGAGACATCTCTGGTCTGATGGGCTTAGCCAAATCCTTTGAAATGATTTAAAGAACAGTTTATAGGGAAGCCCCTCATCTTGAGTTTGAGAGAAATCTGTCAAAGTAGAATGGCATCTCCACTTGGGTTTCTAAATTCCATCTCTTTTGTTCTCTTCATATTCATCTAGAGTATCTCTCTTTGAGAAACAAGTCCCAGGTGGTCACATTTGTCAGACCTCAAAGGGAACTCAAAAAGGGGACCTGTCTTCAGTTTATAGACCCTTACCAAAGGCAACCTGAAAGGACCTCCCAGCCTGGTACCTTCTACCTGAAACTTGAACATACCCTTCCTCTCTCCATCAGACTCCTGACTGGTCATGTGAATCAGACATCTCATCGTTAGCAAACTTTACTCATAATTGCAAGGAGATAAGTAATCATGAGGCATGTGTAGAATCTAGATTTTAAAAATAGGACATGAAAATAGAAGGGAGTTCTGGAAATATGAATAGGATGAGCAAGAGGGGGTGGGGGGAACAGAAGAGGGTAATGGGGAGTGAATATGCTCAGTGCGCATTATATATATGTGTATGAAAACATCATGATGAAACCCACTATTTTGTACAATTAATATATGATAATAAGAATTTGTTTTAAAGAAAAAGAGGCATAGGCTAAGCAGGGACCAGAGGGAGAATATCACACAGGTGTCCAGGTCCTTTATCAAAGCATTGGCTCTACTCTGGCCCAGGGGAACTGTGGAAATATCAAATCAATATGTGCAGCTTGAAGCACTTAATAGAAGATGGTTATGTCTTGAAATGTTTGTATTTTATATTCAGTTACACAGTTTCCTGAACTGTGACAGGGCTTCCTGGCCCAGGAATTTTACTAGCAGCAATGGAAGGCAACCTAGTGCACACAGCTCAAACTTTCCTTTCAGATACTCCCACTAGCTACTTCATTACTTTGCTTGGCAGGAGACCCATCATTAGCATCTTGACAAGGAGATTAGATCAAGTCAGGCTTCTTTATTTCCTGGGGGGCATCCCCACTGTTTTAATGTGGTGGATGTGGTTATAGACCTGCTGCAAAATCCTGTCCTTCCCAAAGATAAGGCAGTTACTCACTTACAAAACCTGCAGGAGTCTAGCTCTAGGGAATCCATGCTTAAAGCAAATCACCTTTTCTTTCTTTCTTTCTTCTTTCTTTCTTTCTTCTTTCTTTTTTATTATTATTTTATTTTATTTTATTTATTTTTGGTGCTAGGAGTTTGAACCCAAGACCTCAAGCATGCTTTGCCAGCTCTACTGAGCTGCATCCTAGCTCATTTTTGAAATTGCTTTTTGGTCTCACTAAGTTACACAGGCTGCCTCTGGCCTGGAACTGGCTGTCCTCTTACCTCTACCTCCCGAATAGTAGCTGGGATTACAGGAGTGCACCACCACACTTGGCAAGCAAATCACATTTAAAGCAAAGGTCTGTTCTTCTCAACAAAGGGTATGAGATTTCTCATAGCCTTTGTTGAAGGTATGAGATCTCTCCTATAGTGACACTTTCTCTTCCAGTTGGGGATGCTTCTGCCTGGAGATTTATTTTCTTCATTATGTTTTCCTTAATTTCCTTTAAAAAAGGGTTTGAGATTCCCAAACAGCCATCATTTTTTGTGAGAAAGAAGGAGCCCAGCTCCAGAAAATGCTCCTGGACACAAAGAAAAATCAAAAGCAGAACCACAGAGGGCAGCTGCAGCATCTCCTGGGAGATATCCCAGTTTCATGGAAAGCTGATTTGAAGCAAAACCCATGCAAATCCTGCTCCTCTGAAGTAGGCCACCCCTGATTCCACTTTTATGTAACTCTGGAATTGAAGCAAGGTTGGTTGTCACTTCTGAGGATTGGACGACTGATGTTTTGTCACAAAAAGGAGTATAAAGGGGCTCAATGACTTTCCCAGGGCACCAACATTATTTTCTTTGGAGCTCAAAGTCAAAGGTCAGTATTTGAAATCTCATCTTTTCTCAGCAAAGTAGAAAACATGGGATGTCATTGTTGCAGATATCATGCAAAACTAAGCATATCAGCTGTGGCCCTGGGATGAGTGTTCATCCTGTGGCAGGCACTATCCTGAGCTCTTCAGGTACGTAATTTCATGTCATAGCTGCAATGATCCTGGGAGAACTCTGGGGATGAGGAGAGTGAGGTATAGGTCAAGTCTGAGCCTTTCTTCTGTGGCATCTCTGTGGCAGAACTGATTGGGCTTGGGTCTCTTTTACTCTGACCCTGTGTTCTCACTGCCAGCTATGTTGTCTTGATCTTTCCAAACAACTTTATTTCATTAATTGATTTTTTTTTTCACAAATGACCAAGGGTTTGCAATTGCTTTACCAGGACACAGACTCCATGAGTTTAGAGCTGTCTCCAGTATTGAGTTTTTCCAGGTTTTCCCATCTGCCATTTTTAATTATTCCACCTGGTGTCCTTTCTTTTCCATCAAATATTTTCCTCATATATTACATATAATATGTAATGTATCATGTATTTATAAATTTATGTTTAAACTTAGTTTCAACTTATACTTACATGTTGTTGTTGTTAGGTGCTGTCGAGTCGGTATCCGACTCATAGCGACCCTCTGAACAACAGGAGAAACACTATTGTCAGTGCTTCTCTGCTGTTCATCGGGTTTTCAATGGCAGATTGATTTTTGGGAGGGGGTTGCCAGGTCCTTCTCCCAAGCCTACAGCTTCTGGTGTTCCCAGGCAGTCTCTCATCCAGGTACTAACTAGGCCCAATCCTGCTTAGCTTCTGAGATCTGATGGGATCGGATGCCACAGGGCTACAGCTGCAGGCTCTTTATACTTACATATGACACATTTATGTTACACATGTGTTATGGTCTGAATATTCTGTCTCCCCAAAATTCATTTGTTGAAATTCTAAACCCCAGTGTGTGATGGCATTAAGTAGTAGGGTCTTTGGGAAAATGAATAGGTCCTGAAAGAAAAGCTCTTAGGAATGAGATAGTGCCAAAATAAAATAGGCCCAAGGGAACTTGTTCATCCCTTCCACCATGGAGGGACACAATGAGACACAATGAGAAGGTGCTGTTCTATGAACCAGGATGAGGACTTGCAATGGATACTGAGTCGGCTGATATCTTTTTTTTTTTTTTCTTGAGGTGCTGAGATTGAACCCTGGGCCTTATACATGCTAGGCAAACACTCTACCACTGAGCTACATCCCTACTCCTATCTGCTGGCATCTTGATTGTGGACTTCCCAGGCTTCAGAACTGTAAGAAATAAATTGATGTTTATAAGCCACTTGGTTTTGGTATTTTGCTTTAGTAGCAAACAGACTTATAGCTGTCCCACCCTGGTATCTACAGCTATACCACCCTGGAATCCAATCTCATCAGATATCCAAAGCTAAACAAGGTCAAGCCTGGTTAGTACTTGGATGGGAGACTGTGTGGGACTACCCAGTGCTGTAGGCTTGGGAGAGGACTTGGCAGCCCACTCCCGAAACAGCCACTGACAACCCCTGTGAATAGCAGAGAAGCACTGATAATAGTGCTGAGAATGGCACAGTGTCAGGGAGTTTTTCCTTCTGTTGTACATAGGGTCACTCTGAGTAGGACATGACTTGACTGCATCTAACAAGAAGAGCAAACAGACGAAGATAATATGCGTGTGTGTGTGTGTGTGTGTGTGTGTGTGTGTGTGGCTGAGGTTTGGCTCAGTTGGTAGAGTGCTGTTCTGTATTCTCTGAGGCCCTGAGTTCAATCCCCAACACCATAAAAGCTGGAGAAGGACCTGGCAATCCACTCTTGAAACAATCCCATTGATAATTAGCCATTGAAAACTCTATGAATAGCAAGGAAGCATTGACATAGTGCTGGGCATGGCACAGTGTCGGGGAGTGTTTTGTTCTGTTGTAAATACGGTCACTGTGAGTCAGACCCAACTCAGCAGCACCTAACAATAACATATATATGTTGTTATATATATATATATATATATATATATATATATATATATATATATATATGTGTGTGTGTATGTATGTATTTGTATCACCTCTTCTACTTAAAGTTTAAACTGACTGTGTCCTTAGTTGATGAGAACTTAAAGAGGGAGCATGCTGCCATTTTTTCATTAACTCTTCTCTTTAACAAAGATTTTCTAGAAACTCACCAAAGAAAGATGTATTTACCTTAATTTCAAAGTTCTGAGAATGCCTGGAATGTCACAGGGTGACTCCTTTAAATAAATACAGTTTAGTGATTATAATGAAGAACTCAGTAAAGTACTAGAAAATTAAGGGTCAGAATTTAATTAAGCCAAAAATACTGAAGTGTACTAAAAATAATCATATAACTCTCAAAATAATCAAGGCACTGAAATGAAGATGAAATCAGATCTCTATTTTTCCAAGGAATCAGTTCTACATATTTTACCAAGCATTTCTATTATTAATACACAGATGCTCACCTTACTCTTCTAGTTTATTTGATATCACATTAAATATCATAACTTTCCAGTTTTGAGGTACTTGCTGTTGTTGTTAGGTGCCATTGAGTCCAACTCATCGTGACCCCATGCACAACAGAACAAAACACTCTCTGTCACTGTGCCATGCCTAGCACTATTGTCAATGCTTCTCTGCTATTCATAGGGTTTTCAATGGTGAATTGTTTCAGGAGTGAATTGCCAGGTCCTTCTCCCTAGCCTGCAGCACCTGGTATTCCCAGGCAGTCTCCCATCCAAGGACTAACCAGGCTTACTCTGCTTATCTTCTAAGATCAGATGGAATCAGATGCCAGGGTGCTATGGCTGCAGACTCTGAGGTTCCATAACTTCTCAAAACCAGCAGACTTTAAAAATACAATATAAGAGTAGTATTTGATTTTTATGAGTTTTGCTTATGTATTAACAAACACAAAGCATATGCTGCGTGCTAGGCATGGCATTTTCTAAAATAAATAGAATACAGAGTCTACCTTGCAGAACCCCATGGCTTAGAAATGAAAATATATTATGCTTTTAATGAGTACTACTTCTGAGGTTTATGCTATTTGCAACATTAAAATATGGGGCAATTTCCAGAAGAATCAAGACATCTTGCTCACTGTAGAAATCTGGGGTGAACTGTAGGAATAGGGCTTCTCACCATGTGCAGGGGTTTAGGTCTGGCAACTGGCAGACATAGAGCAGTAAGTGGGAAGAAGCAGGGCTAGGCTTTCACTCTTCCTCCAACACTCACTGTGTGCCCCTGGGCAAATCCTTGAATCTCTCTAAAACTCCACTTCCACAATCCTTGTCCTTAGCAGGGATAAAAGTTGCTCTGCTTATCTAAGGCAGTCATCATGGAGTCAAATAAGGAGACTGAGGCAAGAGGATTATGAGTTTGAGGTCAGCTTGGGCTACATAGTGAGACTTTGACTCAAAAAAAAGTTGATGTTTATAAAGGTTATATAATAAAATAGAAAATGCCTTGAATGCAGTGGAATTACATTTTTAAATGCCTTGTACATAATGACATTCCATTAAGAAGTCAGTATTCAAATTTATGGGCTGGGATTTAGCTCAGTTGGTAGAGCGCTGTGCTGCAGTCTCTGAGGTCCTGAGTTCAATTCTCAGCACCGCAAAAATGGGAGAAGGACCTGGCAATCCACTCCCAAGGCAATCCCGAAACAATCTGCCATTGAAAACCTTATGAGGGTCTCTATGAGTCCGATACTGACTCAACAGCATCTAACAACAACAACAACATTCAAATTTATAGGTAACATCTGAGTACTATGTAAATAGTATGTAAACAGCCATGTCTTACAACAACCTAAAAGTAAATGTAAAATGCTACCTGCCATTGATGATTTTATGGTAGTGAAGTAATAGATGATTTTCTATGCTTCTTTTCAGTTTTCTATAAGGTGTTTAAAATAATTAAAAATTTAAATGTTTCTATATTCATTTCAACATTTCTTTCTGAGATTTTATGCACAAACACACACTCTCTCATATACACACACTACCTCCTCTTCATTATTCTTCTTCACATTCAGTTTCTGCAAAATAGAGACATACATTTTGCTAGAGCTAGAAATGTTAAGAATAGTACTACAGGTAATTTGAGGAGAGGCAGAAGTATGCTGAATGCTTTCACCACATAGGGAAAATTCCTATCCTTGGTAAGCATTAGTTCTTCATCTGCAAGAAGGGGGATAGTAGTGATAATCACACGGTAGTTAAAGATTTATATCACAGTGTGTTTTAAGGATTGAATGCCATTTGTTCGCCAAGCACTTGATATAGCACTGAGTAAGAGTTCTGAGTATTATTGCCTCCTACTCCAAGCTGTTGGTAAAATTGCAATGGGTTAAATTATCAAGGAAGGCCCAAGAATGTACCCAAGAGTGACAGGACTGTGGCTGAGAGGTCAGGGCAGCCTCCTCAATGCAGTTCAGTAGGGCCTGACTACTTGCTTCTCAATGGTGACCTGAGGTGAGGAAGAGGCAGGGAGGATGTGGAATACCTTAGATGGGTTTTGTATTAGCAGTGCTAAACAGCCTGTAGGCATTCTGTGCTGGCTTCCATTTAAGCTATGTGGGTGGCATTTGGGGGATTACAGCTGCATCAGTTCACATTTAACATGTCAGAGACACATGGGCTGGGTCACAAACTGCAACCAGAAAATAAAGATGAAACCTTTGACGGAGGGTGGTGGTAAGTGCACAATTCCCTAGAGACAAAGGGACCAGGGAGGAAAAGAAGCAGCCACAAGAAGATGAAACTACACAGGTTCCAAGATCTCATCTCCTCATTGCTAGGGGTTATCCAGGAGGCGTGTGGGCGTGCATAAATGAGAAGGGCCATGAATACATGAGGCACAATACCCACAGGAGCTGTCACCACCAATGTCAGAGCTAGACTCCGTGTATTTTTCCATTTTGGAATAATATTCGCTGTGATACAATTTAAGGAATAACAAGGAGCAAGGAGCCAGGACAAGGCAGTAAGTCTTTCTTTTCCATTTAGTGTAAGACAGTGGATAAGCTCAAAGGCAATAAACTGAAGCCTCCTCATGATTGTATCATAATAAACATATAAGAAACCACCAGAATTTCACTCTAAAAATACATGAATTCAATTTTGAGAGAAAGAAATATGGGAGTGTTAGAGCCCAGGGCTATACCTGATCCCTCTGAGACTACAGTTTCTCTCTAGTACTTACGCTCATGTCCTCTTTCTCTCTCTCTCCCTCTCTCTCTCTTTTTCCCCATCCCCAGTATAAAATGTATTCTATTTGACATTTTATAGTGGCTCCAAGCTCCATCTTCCTGACTGAAAGCCAAACATGAACCAAAACATGTTAGATGTTCTGTCTGCCTGGCTCCCCGCTCTGTGGGTGGACATCTATACAGTTCTACTGGAGGAGCAGTAGGACTAGAACTGTCGGAGGAGTGCTAAGAAAGTGCTCAACTGAAAAGGAAGTAACAGGGTGCATACGACAAGGAGGGGCCCTGCATGTAAGTTCCTGTATGCAGGGGTACAACCTACCCTGGCCTGTGATCCATAGAATAAGAAGAAATGACTAGAAAGGGAAAGCATGGTACATACATTCAGGAATTGTTGTGTTAATTTGAAAAGAGGAACACCAGCAAACTAAGACAAGGTAAGAGAAATTCAATTTAGGCCAAAGATGAAGAATTAAAAAGATTATAATAAGGGATTGCCTTCAACTACCTGAGAGAAAATGGGTGGAGAGGTACTCCGGGAAGGAGATGGGAGGGATTCATGCTTAGGGTGTGGGCAACTGCAGTCTGCTTCTCTTACCTTAGAGGCCTCTGGTTTCTGCACACTTACTCTCCTGTTTAGTTCCTGAGATTTAACTGAGCGGGAGGAAACTGTGTCCTTCAAGGGAGTTGTTCTTGTGCTCCCTTGGATGACCTTTGATAGTAGATTACCTGTGTCTGGGGCAGGGGTAGGGTGTTCTGCCTTTGACTTGGGTGAATGATGGATGATCCTATTCTCTAAAGAAAACAATCAAGTCAGAGGGGTAACTGAGTCATATATGTATTTTAACATTGAAAACAATATCAAGTTTTCTTCCTTATCATTGTCTTCAGTTAGCCCTTGCCTGGTTGTTGAACTCACTGAACACAGCCAGGTTTCCTATGCCCAGACATATTAAGTATGAGAGATGTATCTTTCTCCTAGACAGGTCTCAATTTTATTGCTTCCTGCTGGGCTCTCTGGCACACGTCCTAATCAACTGGAAAGCAAATGGAGCTATCCCATGTCTTGATCCAATCCTGGGCTCCTGCTTTTCAGATCCTGGGAGCCAGGCCAGAGACTGTTTCCTTATTTTCTCCCTAACTTCCTTTTCCTAATCTTCTCTCCACCTCTGCAGTAATGTCTCTAACTTTTCTCCCAGTTCATTGTGTTTCTAAATCTTTTTTTTTTAATCACTTAGATGCTTGAAAATATCCTTACTGCGTTTCATTGCTGTACATTTTTTTTCATGAAAAATTTCTTAACTAGATGCATCATCTTAAACAAATGCTTTCTTTTGCAAGCACCCCCTGAAAGTTCTTGTGTTGCTGATAATACAAGATACAAGACACTGAATGGGTATGTAAGTGAATTTCCCAAAGAGTGATTCAGATTTTTACCCTCCAGCATTCTCTTGATTTATTTTCTTATGAGTTCTCTGGTATCTTATTTCTTTCTCAACTCTGTCTTTAATTTCTCCCTTCCTTTTCAGTACTGCTCTCAATCTATAAACATATATAAGTCCCTCATATTAAGCCAATGAGTAATGACTGAACAAAACCAACAAACTTTTTCCTTGACTCTGCATCCCATTCATTTATTCACCAATGTTTGCTGTGCTTACTATGTTCCTGGTGCTGGACTGAGATAGAACAGTTGCTGCTCTTATGGAGCTACTAAGAAGATTCACATAATAAATAAGCAAGAAAAGCTCTAGCTACAGCTCTATACTAGGGCTTGGTCATTTGGTGCTTTTGTTGGAAGACCTTCCATGCAGCAGGGTAACTTAAGCTCAGTGACAGGATGTGGGCTAGATTTCAGCCCTCCTGGCCCCCTGGCCTCCCCTAAGCCAGGCCCACCCCATACTTCCCTCCCCAGCCTCCTTGTGGGAGTAGCCTACAATTGTACCACCTATCCTTACTGCAACCATTTGATCCCAGTTCCCACCATATGACCTCCATGCTACAGCTCATGGGCTTTGCCTCTTAATCATATGACCTTGGGCCTTAGACATTTCTACCTTCTTCTCCATTGGGTTCCAGTTTCTCTTGTTCACTGTCTATTTCTGTAGTTGCTCTTTCTGACATCAATAACCTTCTGTTCCAACTGCCTCTTCCCTGGGAACAATCTCACAGGTCCCACACAGCTTCTGCTATACCTCTCCAATAATTCATCAGGGCATATGACCAGTGCAGTGGCACAGATCCATTCTTAGATGGGGCCCTTCTCTACAACTTATTGCTCTGCAGTCACCATCTTGAAACTCATAAAAAAAAAATTGATCTTTGAATTTTGAATCAGTGCTGTGTAAATGTATAAGTCTACTTGGACTACCATAACTAAATACCACAGACTGGGTGGCTTAAATATATCTTTTTCATGGTTCTGGAGACTAGCAGTGCAAGATCAAGGTGCCAGCAGGGCTGGTTTCCTCTGAGGCCAGAAGGGAAGGCTCTGTTTGCTTGAAGATGGCCACCCTCTCACTGCCATGTGGCCATCCTTCTGTGCTCACAAGCCTCTGGTGTTTCTCTGTGTATGAAGAACACCAGTCAGATTGGATTATAACTCCACTTAATCTTGATCACTTCTTTAAAGGCCTCATTTCCAAATGCAGGGACATTCTGAAGTAGTAGCGTCAGGACATATGAATTTTGAGGGCACACAACTTAGTAAGTAAACTCTGATGGAGCAATGGAGCATGTATCAGGTGATCAGAGTCCTGGCTCACTGTGATCCTGCTTCCTGCTTCCTCTCCAGGATATGTTCTAGATTGCCTGCCCCCTGCCTCTGGGCCTGCCAGCCATCCATCCACCCCTCCTGTCTTCCTTAGAGGAAACATGGGTGAAGTGTTAGGAGGGCAGAGGTCCAGCCATTCTTGCCCTGGGGTGACAGCACCACAGCATGCTTGGAAGCAATTTGGCAGTGGTGAACCTTGCAGCCACCTCCAATCCAGGTATCCAGCATGTCCCAGCTGAGGGTGCAATTTCTTGGGGTTACTTGTAGTCTGTGGGTCAGGCAGCAGGCTGTGGGAAAGGAGACTGACTTCCCCACCTTTTGGCCCTGGGCCAGTCAGCCCCTTTGAGAATTTGACTAAAGCTATGGGACGTCTCCCCTGAGAAGCTGATGTGCCCGGACACAACTGACTTCATGCATTTTCAGCAGGTACTGCCTTTGTGAAGCTACTCCCTGGATCCTTTGTGATTTGTCCTTGCTGGCCTTTCCAGCCTCATCTCCACGCTGCTGTCATCACCCTGCAGCTCCCCCGAATTATCAAGGCCATCCTCCCAATGAGTCTTAGTCTTCCATGCTGCCATGTTTTTGTGTATGCTCTTTCTGTCTTCCATGTGCTTCTCTTTATCATCATAACAAACCACTATGTATCCTTCAAAATTAGAGTTACCTTCTTTCTTCTCCCTGAACACTTCCTGTTGTCTCTTACTTCCCATCACCTAAGGTGAAAGAGTTTCTTTAGGGGCTCATGAATCTCTATTGTAAGGTTCATTGCATTATACTTTGTTTATTTCCTTTTTCGTCTTTCCCTTTTACTAGATTATGAGCAATTCTGAGGGCAAGGGCTGTGTTTTAATCATTACAGTTTTCCTGTTTCCTGGTACAGAGTGATCCCCAAAAAGTTTGTAAATATTTGTTGAAAGATAGAATGAACACATGAATGAATAAATGATTGAGTAAGGGGAAGTATGAACTCGTGATGAACAGCATGTGTTTTGGGTTTAAGTCCCAGTTCTATGAAGGGCTAGTATTGTGAACTTAGGGAAATGACTCTCAAGCCTCAGTTTTCCAATCTTGAAATGGGGCAAAATAAAAACAACATCTATAGCTACAGATAACTTGGTTTTGTCACTAAATTTCTGTGAGCTGGAAAGCTATTTTGGAATGAAAAGACAAAATTAAAAGACAATTGATCTGTGGTCTTGTGGATTAATTTATTAACAATAACAAAATGTTGTTGTTGTTAAGTGCTGTTGAGTCATGTCTGACTCATAGCGACTCTCATAAGATTTTCAATGACTAATTGCTTTCGGGATTGCCACATCCTTCTCCCATTTTTGCAATGCTGGGAATCAAACCTGGGACCTCAGAAACTGCAGAGCAGTGGTCTACCAACTGAGCTAAATCCCAGCCCCCAGTTACAAAATAAACTTCTTAAATGCCCACTGGATGCAAGACATTATGCTGGCAACTATGGGGAAACTAAATATAAAACAGCTTGGGGGTGTTAAGATAGATACACTAAATTCCAGAATAAAATAGAAAAGGGCAGGTGCCATAGAGTTTTCAGATTTTAGGCTAAGAGATCATATGTAGCTAGGCAGTGAGGAAGCCTTTCTGGAAGAAGTGGCATTTGAAATGGACCTTGAGGCAAAGGTAGAACAATGTCGTTGGCTCTGCAGGAAGGAAGAATAGATTAATGCAGCCGTGGGAAGGCAGTGATACCAGAAGAGATGTGTGCTTGCCAACACATTGATGATGTTCCCCGGGATGCTGCAGTTCTAGCTCCTGACGTACTTAGTGACCTGCCTTTTCAATACAATACAATACAATACAATACAATACAATACAATGCAATATGCCCTGGCTCCCTGTCTCTCCAACCTCTGGCACTCTGACCAGCAAGACAAAGTACCCTGATCCCCCAGCTAGAGCCTGGCCTGTCTGTGCTGTTGTCTCTCAGCAGTGGCAGTTCTGTTGCTCTGCTCTCTGCAGTCTCGTCATGCTCTGATGACATGCAGCACAGGCTCCACAGCATGGCTGATGGATGGCATCCATGTGAACAAGATTGTGCAACCGGGTGAATCGGCATGGAGACTTGGGAGCCACTAACAACTCTCATCACAGATGGTCAAATTATGTTACTTAGAATTAAACTGCCTATGGCAGAGGAACATGCACATATGCTATAAAGACAGTTTTCAAAATATTTCATTTTACATGTGATAATGAAACTACTTAAAAACAGTCAATGAATCAGATGTCATTTCCAGGAATCTTTTTTTGGCACCACCAGATTGAATTACTTACAGCCATACCAGCCTATGTGTGTGCTGCAATGGGTGCATTTCCCCATGGCAGTATGGTCACTGTTTTAGGGTTCTGGGGCACCTGGCTTTCTGAGCAGAGTAGCTTCCCCATTTACCAATGTGACCTTGGGCAATTCATTTAATCTCCCTAAGCTACAGCTTCCTCATCTGTCAAATGGAAATGGTCATATGACCTGCCCGATAGGACATCTGTGAGTAGTAAAATAAATGACCATACTCTAAAGGACATTTTGGTGGCTGACACACAGAAAGTACTTTCTCTCCAGATAACCGGGCTGGCTTCCTCTCTCATCTTGTTCATTCAGTTCTTATTCCACTGTGAGGCCATCTCTGACCACCATTTTTTAAATGGTCCTTCCTACCCCAAAACATTATCCCATTTCCTGTGTTGTTTTTTAGTCCACAGCACTTTGTCACTTTCTCATGAAATGCACATTTTATTTGTTATGTTTATTGTCTAATTCTTTACTAGAATGTCCGGGGTTTAGCTCAGTTGGTAGAGTGCAACTGTCCAGTCTCTGAGGCCCTGGGTTCCATCCTCAGCACTGAAAAAAAATGGGAGAAGGACCTGGCAGCCCACTCCTAAAACAATCCAGAAACTATCAACCATCTAAAACCCTGTGAGGAAGCTGGAAGCCAAGAGCAGTGGCTCACACCTGTAATCCCAGCAACTCTGGAGGCAGAGACAGGAGGATCGCAAATTCGTAGTCTAGTGAGACCCTGTCTCAAAATAAAAAGTAAAAAAATGGGCTGGGGGTACAGCTCAGTGGTACAGCACTTGCAAAGCATGCAAGCGCGAGGCTGTGAGTTCAACCTCCCAGTACCACAGGAAAAAACAAAAAAATTCTGAGGGTCACTATGAGTTGGACCTGACTCAATGGCACCTACCAACAATAAGCTCTAAAGGCTGACTCTCCAGATCTCAGAGTGTCTGGCACAGAATATGGACTCACTGAACATTTGCTGGGAGGATTGAGCCAATCTTGCTAACGTCAAACTACTCTTGGCCCAGTACTATTCCTTGGGGCCTTATTTAGAGGACATCTGATTGCCCATGGGCACCTGCACCTGTGGGCAGGAAGAAGCACTAAAATCAAGGTAGTTGTTTAAGCAGGATGTTATGGACAGCCCTGGCTTTACTTCACTTGAACCCAAAGCTGAGATTAATCCATAAACCTCAATTCATGCTGCCCTATCTCTCAGCTCCTCAGCTCCTGTTATCCAAAGTTGTCCTGAATTGTCCACTGCACAGCCAGGTACAGCAAAGAATTCTCCGATATTTTCTCCTCACGCCCCGCCCCCTTTCCTCTTTGCTGATGCAGATTCTGATCCAAACCAAAAGGGTCAGCGTCGCAGGAAAGGGTTCTACAGGCTCGCTTCCACTAGGCTGTGGCGCCCTCGGGCTCGCGAGGTGTCTCCGGCTCTCGGGCCAGGGGCTCCCGAGCCCAGCGCAGCCTCCGCCGCAGGTCGGGAGCGCGCGTCCCCGTGCACCGCGGCGCAAGGAGCGACTCACCCGGCACTAGGCGGCGAGACCAGGCGGCGGCAGCTGGGGCTCACGCGCCTCGGGGGAGCTGTGGCCCGGATCCATCCCGCGGCCCAGGCCCGCCAGACGGTAACCTTGGCCGGGACGGGGTACTCAGGGCCGAGCAAAGCCGGGGCGCGAGCTGCGTGCGGTTCCAGCCAAGGCTGGGATTTGGGGGTGGCTTTTAGTGTGGCGGGGGCGGTGGTGGTGGAGAAGGGAGTGGGAGGAGATAAGGAGGGTTTTGAGGATGCCCAGGGGAAGAGTGTGGACCCCGCGGAGAGCATCCAAATTTAAAATCTTCCCTGCAGCCCTCTAACGTGCGCGTGTCCAGCCGAAGGGCGTCCGCGAAAACTGCAGGCAGTGGCTCTCCGTGCTCAGGCGAGCTTCCTCCTATCGGGCGCCCGCGGCCGGGTCACTCTCTCTGCCGCAGGTGAGAAAACTTTCCCGCTGCTAAGGCCTACCTGCCGGGACGTTGCCCTGCGACTGAGCGAGCCTTCCAGGGCTGGGCGAACCTGCCCTTCTGGGCTGTGGCGTGGGTCCTCGGCCCCCCGACGCGCCCCCTGCAGTGGGTGTGGGTCTCAGAACCCTGCTTGACAGTTCCTTTCGTTCAGACTGGGGAGCCTGCCTGCAGGTCATCTTACTTCTTAAAGAGAAATTGCGCTTCTTTCTTTGCCTTTCTTTTCCATCCTTTCTGTGTAATGAATTGAGGAAAGCCTTCTAAGAGTCGCCTCATTAGAAGCCCGTTTCGAGCCTTTGTGCTTTCTACAGCATCTTAAATGACATGGAATCCAAGACGTTATGCTCGGTTTCATCTAACAGTGACAGTGGTGTTTTGAAAGCGAAAGTGGCTCGGAGGGTAATGCCTACGCTACTCTTGAGGAGAGACAGGAGCTCCTGAGCATAAACTGTTACAAAAACCCACCAAGTAGCAGAATTTCCAGTGTACAGGTGAAGAAAATTACATTGAAATAGTAAATAGATACTCCAGGCTGACTCTACCAGTTAACAGAGGTGTGTGTGTGTGTGGGGGGGGGGGTTGTGGCCTGGGAACCAGGACTGAGTCTATTGTCCTCTAGGTAAGTCATTGGGACACATCACCAAGAACAGGCAGGTGCTGGAGAGCCTGGACCTGCAAGGATACGGTGCAGAAGGTGAGGCCACTATCAGCTGGGTGCCCTCAACAAGTTTTGTTCTGATGAGGATCATCCAGTGTTAAGGAAGATGCAGTGGTGGTAACAGGTGCCAGGGATAGGCGAGGTTGCTCCCAGTCTCTCTCTTTCCTTTCAAAATGGGAAGGCCAACCTAAAATATGTTAAGACCTTGAAGCCTGGAACCGGACTAGATTGTTGGAAGCTCAAATAACAAGACACCCGAAAGCAGTTGAACCATTTATAGTCCCCTTTGCACACATGTGAGAGATGAGAACAGAACTGGACTTTCCAAGAGGGAAACATTGAATCTTGGCAACGTCCCAGAATAAATCTTTTAGAAAGGTAGCTCGAGATTATCCCAGAAAGCATTTACAAAGACAATTTATAGACAACCAGCCTCTTTCCTGTTTCTAGCAATCTGTAAGCTATAGATTGGGGCATGCATTATCCACTGTTTTTCAGAGTGAGTTATGACTCATTAGGGTAATGATACCAGTTTAGTGGGTTGCAACCAGCATTTAAAAAAAAAAAACATGAAACTGAATAGAAGGAAAGAGAGAACATCAGAGTACATTGTGTGAGTGAAGGTAAATATTGTATTTAAAGTGTATGTGTACATGCATGTAGTTAGGTGTGTTGTTTATCCTGTGGTCTCCAAGCATCTAACCCTGGCTGCCCCACTTTGGCCTTCCAGGCAAACCCCACTCTTGCTTAAAGTAGCAGACATCTTCTACCTTGCAAATTCCATCATGCACACACTCTGAAAAGTGTAAACTTCCTTCTCCCAATTTCCGGTGGCCCTCAAATACTGAGGTATTTCACCTATCAGAATTTACCTTTGAATTCTTTATTTTTGGTTTCTTAATGTTTTCCAGGTGACAACAACTTAGCACAATCTCCTTAAGTCCTCACAGCAAAGTGACTGCTATATCCATTTTACAAATTGTTGTTGACTCTGAGTCATACCTAACTTGATGGCAACCAACAATAACAACAAGAGGAAAATGTGAAATACAGTAAGGCTCTGTCCCTTCTCTTCTTGGTATAACTCACCAAGAGAAAGACATAGAGGAAACATTGATCCAAGTTGCAGTAACTACAAATCTAAAAGGATGACCTACAAGACCTGTGTTATATGTGGGGAAGAGCTAATAATCCTAGAATTTTGGGTTCACGATAGGATTAAAGGTCTAGTTCTCTACTGAGATTCAAAGTCAACTTAAAAAGGAAAGGGTAGAAGATAGGGTAGCATTGCTGAGCAGCAGTGTATTAGTCATCTGGTATGTCACTGTGACAGAGAAACCAACCAAAGCAAACTTATGGAAGGAAATATTCACTGGGGGCTCATGGTTAGAGGATCAATCCATAATGAAGCAGTGCCGATAAGAGGACCTCATGGTGTGGTGGATCAAGAGCCAGAGTGAGCTTACCAGAAACAGGACTCCAGGCACAAACCTTCAAAGGCCTGCAGCCAGGGACTTATTTCTGCCAAGCTAGGTCTCATTTTCCAAGGCTCCATAACCTCCCAGAATAGCTCCACCAGCTGGGGACCCAACATTCAAACACATTGCATTTGGGGGACATTTAGATCTAAATCATAACGAGAAGTTCCTGTTAAAGAAAATACCTGGGGTTTCAATAGATAGCCAGCCCTGAATGAAGCATGGTGTGAAGTACCTGCTCAAGAGCAAACTTGGATCAAGGGACTATCTTTTCTTAAAGGCATTTGTATGGAGTTTGTCCAGTGCTTAACTCCTGTAACAACCCCATGAGGTAGGGAATATAATTATCACGCCTCCCATTTAACAGATAGAGAAACTAAGGCACTGAGGAATGGAATAACTTGTTCATGGTCAGGTAGCCAAGAAAGAGTAGAACTAGAATTATTCCCTGGGGCTTTAGCCACCACCACCTGCTCCTTTCCTGAGGTGTTTGGACAAGAGGAGCCCAGGGCCCACTGTTTTCTGTGGCCCTTTCTGAGCAGCCCCTGTGGAGAGGACAGGGACTGAGCTCCAGGTATCTGGGGGAAGATGGCCTTGTTGATGAGGATCTGGAACTCAAGCTATAGGAGGAACAGAGAGTGTTAACCTGGCAGAGAGGAGTCTTGACCAGGGTTTGAGACCAGTCCTGAGATATCTGAGGAGCAGAAAGTGCGTTTGTTCCCAGCAGCAGAGTTAGGAGCAGCAGTCAAGCCAAACCTGGATGATCCGTCAGAGTTGGCAGAGGAGGGGCTCCCCATTACGGGAGGAGGGTTGAATTTTATTTCTCCCAAAGCCCTTCCGATGCTCAAATTCAATTCTATTAGAAATATAAGAGTAAAACTAATTTGAAACTGCAACTCCCACTTGAAAAGCTCACACACAAACCTTGGCTGGGTACTATTACACTATTGTCCTTTACGTTAACTATGTGGGTGTCTGCCTGTCTCTGGCTCTCTTTTCTTGCAATGCCCATGCTTAAAACTGTATTAAAATCTTTTTCTTAATAAACTCCAACTTTGCTCCAGACAAAAAAAGGTAACTGGAAATTAGTAGTTTATCCTAAACGTGTGTGTGTGTGTGTGTGTGTTAATAAGAGTACTAAAGTTTTGACTGAGGTACATTTCTGTGAACTTCCAAAGGAAAGTGCTAACCCTCCAAATAGAAATTTCAAGATAGATTTTTGAGAACGTTTTGGCAAATTGTGAACCTGCTTCCTACTTCAAGAATGTGAGAGTTGGAGCTGGGAGTGAGCCCAGCAGTAGGGTGCTTGCTCAGCATGGGCAAGGCTCTGTTCCCAGCACTAAAAATAGAGAAAGACAGAAATAAAAGGAAAAGAAAGAATATAGGCATTGAGTAGAGAGATCTGTTGCCATTTCCTTCATCCCAAACCTGGTGACAGGGCTTTTGAGGGGGCTATGGATTGAGCTGTACCTGTACTTCCTGCATTTGGGACTCACATGACACCCTGAGCAGCTGAATCACCAGCCCTCCCCAAGTTTGCTGGGGCAAAGGATTTGTGAAGATTTCTGGAGCCCATGTTGGGTCACACGGGAGGCAGGGCTGGCTAGAAGGCCAGGACCCCCCAGCAGGTAGTTTCCAGAGGTCCAAAAGCAGAGGCAGCTGTGAAAATGAGTATTATTGGAGCATAATGTCCTCTGAGGGACGCTGTGAAGACCACTGATTCAATCCTGTCCTGCCTGCACCTTTGTTGTTAGGTGCCATTGAGTCGGTTCCGACTCATAGCAACCCTCATAGGATTTTCATTTTAGAGGGAGAGAAATTGGCCAGCAATTGAGCAGATGATGGAGAAAGAAGAAAGAAGCCCACCCTCCCCAGCCCCAGCAGGAGGCAGCTCTCAACAAGATTTTGCTGGAACAGGGCAGGTTTCCTGCTATAACCAGGTCACAATTCCTTTTGTGTCCCAGGACTAAGCATCTTAATTCCATGCGCTCTTTGAAGTTATTGTGTGAGCAGGAAAGTGTGGATTCTGCTCCACTGTCCAGTTGAAGAAAAGGAAATGAATCCCCTGAATACGTTTAAATCCCCCGAATACGTGGAAAACAGAAGTAAAGCAAACGCTGTGGCACTCAGAGTATTCTGCTTGCATTAAAGTAGTAAAGACAGGCAAGCTGAGTGACTGATGTCACATTCACTTCTGACAAAGGAAGATTTAGAGTCAAGAGTACTTGGAAAATAAAATGTTTAACTTATGTAATGTGCAAGAGAGTGCTGCTTCAGAGGACTGGTTCATCAAATAAACCACAATAAATACTTGAAGAAAAATAACTCACAAAATCATCAATGTTCTCAAGGGTGCATTACTCCCTTCTTTGTGGGTGAAAATAACTTTCTCACATGATTTATTTTTTTAAAAGTTGTGACTTATTTTCAGACATCAGCATAGCAAATAATTGGGGACAGATTATTATCTTTTAGGGAGTGGGACATGTTCAAGATTTTATTACTTTGAGGACCGATCAGATAAGATTATGTTAGTTATGGCTTATGTCAGGGTGCAAAATGATCTTTTTTCTTGACTGGAGTATGAAGAGTTATTTGTTCTATTAGAGAGGGAAACTGTAATTTTGCTTCTTCTTCCTTGTAAACATGATTGTTCAGTCCATCATAGTATTGCTGAAATGGGAAATAGAAATGCAGAAGTTGAGAATCTCTTTATAAGATGCTAAAAGGATGGAAGTTAAAATCTGGGTTTAATTATTGTTATGTTTCTGTTGCCAAGATCTGTGTAATTTTTTGCCTGATGAAAGAACATTAGTAAAAATTCATAACTCTTCAAGTGAAAATAATTTATAAACTTCAGATAATTATTCTCCTCAAAGGTGTATTTGTTTTCGTCATTCTTGTCCTTGGTAACAGCAAAAACAATCCTAAGAAGGCAGGGCGCGCTGAAGGTGATACTTCCTAAGGGTCTAAGATGCCTGGTGGGTCAAGAAAGAAAAATTAGAGGATGACCAAGGGAATGTGATTGTCAACATTACCTCTTTCTACAAACTTTGATCCAGGACATAGAATTCTACCTTGGTTGAAAGCAAAAAAAGGGGTGGAGAGGGAGGAGAAGCAGACATTTCAGGTGAAGATCTGGAAACTATATCAGATAAGCCTGCACCACATTCCTATGCATACTTTAAATTTTCTCTTGAGTTAGCCTAATGGGAGGGGAGTTGTTGTTGTTAGGTGCCATCGAGTCGGTATCCGACTCATAGCAACCCTTATAGGGTTTTCAACGGCTGACTGTTTCAGGATTGCCTTGGGAGTGGGTTGCCACATCCTTCTCCCATTTTGTGGTGCTAGGAATCGAACTCAGGTCCTCAGAGACTGCAGCACAGTGTTCTACCAACTGAGCTAAATCCCAGCCCAATGGGAAGGGAGAGTTAACCCATATTCCAGGGAGTCTGAAGCAGAGGCCAAGGATGCCAGAAACAAGGCTGTATCTATCATGAACATTCACTTAGTATTTGCAGCTTACTATGTAACATATCTCTACTACTTACTTAACACAGAAAGTTATCCTCTAAGTCTACTTATAAAATTGATGCTCCAGGAAGATGAACCAGATACATTTGGAGGCTTAGGGGCATTTGGCATCCTACGACCTAAGGCAAGGGAGAGTGACCCTACTCTCAGCCCCTCATTTTACAAGGCCCTTCTCTGGCTTTCTTTTGGCCAGGTCCTCCCTGCAGGTTGAGGAGGCCATAGGCTACCTGGACCCTCCACTGTGCTTGCTCCACCAAACTCTGGTTTACTTGTTATCTGCCATTGTACAGAGATGGCTGTGGGTAGGCTATGGGGAGAAACTAGAGAAGACACACAACCTGCTTTCAGACTCCAAACCAAGGAGGAGAAGATGGTCATTAGAAAATTGAGCTTTCCTATGGTTCTGTTGAAAGCTCTTATGTAAACCTCTCTTTTAGTATAGATTTCTCTGTCTGTAGAAGAGAGATGGAAATCAGCTCTGGTCCCTCTCCTTTCCAATTGCTTGTCAACAGAATGATTTAGCTCAGGGCTGTACAGAATGGTACCTGCTGCTTGGAGACAGATATTGCGAGTTAGAAATACAAAGTAGACTTGTTTGGCAAGTCATTGTTAAAATAGTTTAAGATATGGCCTGTATCATTCACCATAACCTTATTGTGCTGAATGTTTCCAAAATTCCACTCATTAAAATTTAAATGGTAGAAATTCCCTAGTACTATGAAAATGGTCTGATTTTAAGGTTTTAACTCTCCTGGCCATGGATCTTTTAAAGCAGTAGCTGTGTAAATGATATGAGGCTTTAGTGAGAGTCTGATTTACACTCTCAGTTTTTAAAAGGGAGATTCAAATCATTTGTGTTAGGGGATTTGAGAGAATACAGAGATCCTCATGGGCTGAAATATTTGGACAGTCTCCATGGTGGATGTGGAGACTGAGCCCTGCTCTTAAGGGAAGATGGGAACCTGGAGAGAGATGGAAGTCCAGTGTGGCAGGTGGAAGAGGGTAGGGGGAAATCAGGAACATCTTTGAGGATGCCAGACCCAAGCTCCTGTGCCATACTGAGCCTCCTCCCTGACTTTCTTAAGGACCCTGCGGTAGCTATTGTCTGTGTCATTAGTGTGTGTGTGTGTGTGTGTGTGTGTGTGTGTGTGTGTGTGTGTGTGTGTGTGAAGTGGAGCAGGAGAGAGAACAGTTCAGAACATAAGCTGAGTTCTCAGAGGGCACAAGTCTGGATATTGATCTCCACCAAATCTCTCATAGTTAAGCTCATAGTGCTTAAAATATCCTGGTTGATCTGAATTACCTTGGCTTTGTTGTTAGATGCTGTAGTCAAGTCCAGCTCATAGCGACCCTCCTAGGGTTTTCAATGGCTAATTGTTGGGGCATTGCTTCAGGAGTGGATTGCCACATCCTTCTCCCATTTTTGTGGTGCTAGGAATTGAACCAAGGACCTCAGAGAGCACAGAGCGGTGCTCTACCAACTGAGCCAAACCCCAGCCCCAGAATAACTTTCGCATGTTCAGAACTAGTGTTTGTTCTCCTTAAAGGACACATTTGTGAAAACTCAATAATGTATTTGTTGGAAATGTCATACTGTAAAGGGATTGATGATATTTTAGAAATGGTTTTCTTTTTCAAAAATATATTTCTTGTTTAGTTATGGTAAGAGTGATTGGGATAAAGTCAGGTTCAAGGGACTTTCTAATTCAGTTTAATTCAATTAAGTACTGGTTTGATTTCAATGATGGTTTAATTCATCAAAGAGAACATTGTCTTCCCAAAGTTAATTTCAGCATTTATGTAAGTTCGCTATAGCTGTCATGACAAGATACCACAGACTGGGTGGCTTAAACAACAGAAATTTACTTTCTCAGAGGAAGTCCAAGATCAAGGTGCTGGCAGGGGTTGGCTTCCTCTGAGGGCCCTAGGGGTCGAGGATGACTCTGTCCCCGGCCTCTCTCCTTGGCTTGCAGATGGCCACGCACTTGCTGCCTGTTCATGTGGCTGGCCTGTTCTCTCTGCCCATACATGCTGGATACCCCTCTGTGTGCCCTAATTTCTTTTCATAAGGACATCCAGCAGATTGGATCAGGGCCACCCTAATGGTCTTATTTTAACTTAATTACCTCTTTAAAAGCCCTATCTCCAAACATAGTCACATTCTGAAGTGCTGGGTTTTAGGACTGCAATACAGGAATTTTGAAGGAGATACAATTGAGCCTATAAGAGCATCCTATTCATGTATATGTATCTATATCTGTATATATGTATGTGCATACCCGCACACATGCCCTATGTGTGCACATGCAAACATCCATAATTTTTGAAAAACAACAGAGAATAGTGACACAAGTGGGAGGCACCTTAGTATTTTGTTAAATTATGGAATAATAGGTCTGGAGGGAATCTCACTACACCACCTTCAGCCCTTTCCCTATGCTTTCAGCGGAGGTGAGTGCTCAACCATGACAGGTAGCTATCATGTGAATGCAGTGGACAGAGGCAGTAGAATAATGCAAACCCATATGGGAACATCCACATGCTGCTTCCAAACTCACCGGCTAATCTTCTGACCTTAAATTCTGTTCCTAGGCCATGTAAAACATGCTCCGATTTGATTGGTCATTGTGTTCCTTATTGTCATTTAACAAATGGGTGCTCAGGTTGTAAGTCATTCCCTAGGCTTGATCAGCTTGACTCAGCATGTAACAGCCTTCTCACCCTCGAGGACTGAAAATCCAGCTCCTGCAGAGTTGGGGGCCCAGGTCTCATCATTGCTCCCCTGGCTGGGGCCAGGGTGCCTGCCACCCCCATGTGCATTTCAGAGCCATGCCTCATATCTTCTACAGAAATCCTCTTCAAATGGAGGTTTGACTGCTCCTCTGGGGTGTTTCATCCCTGTGGGGGTGTGGCATTCGGCTTCCTTCTGGATGTCCACGTGAAGGCTGTTAGAATGGAAACCTGCTCTCAGGTTCAGGGTTGAAGAGGAGAGTAGAAGGAGGTAATTTCGTGGTTTCCTAAGGTCATGAGAAATGGATTCCACAAGCATGTATTGCATGTCTGCTATGGCTTAGGCTTCATGCAGTGCCTTCTGCTCATGCTGTTAAAACAAAATGCCTTAGAGTGGGAACTTATTAGCAGAAATTTATTGCTAGCAGTTCTGGAGGATGGGAGGTCCAGGATCAAGGCACCAGCAGATTCAGTGTCTGGCTTGAAGTCTGCTTCATAGTTGGTGCTTTGTTGCTGTGTCTTCATGTGGTAGAATGTGCTCCTTCTATAAGGCCATTAATCACATTCATGAGGGTTGAGCTCTTATGATCTAATCACCCCCTAAAAATCCCACCTCTTAATATGATCATATTGAGTATTAAGCTCCAAGCACATGAATTTTGGGGGGCAGCAACATTCAAACCATGAAGTATGTGACTGGAAATCCACCAGTGAGCAAAGCAGAAAAGGTCTCTGCCCCATGGTACTTACAGAAAAAGAGACCAGAGGAAAAGAGAAGGCCAAGGGAGCATTAGCTAACACAGCTGTAATATAGCCTAGGCTGTGGTGTATTGGAAAGTTCTGTCACCACCTCCAAAAACTTCTCCAAAGCTTAATGACAGTTGGTATGTCCCGGAAACTATGAATTTTGGTAAAAATCATTATCTGGACTGAACTGGGTAGTATTATAGAGCCTGGAAATTTTCTAGCTTAGTTACTACTATCTAGGCATGACATAAAAGATATCATTCAAGAAGGAAGCAAAAAGTTCTTTAAAAGACAAGAAAAAAAGAAAAGACCAAATTACATGTCAAAAGAGACACTGGACCTTGCCCTTGAACATTGAGCAGCTAAAGCAAAAGGAAGACATGAGGGAAAATATTAAATGATGCAGGGAACATCAAAAGAATATGGGAAGAATACACAGAGTCATTATACAAGAAAGAATTGGTAGATGACCAACCATTCCAAGAGGTTGCATACAAAGAGGAACCAATGGTGTTGAAGGACGAAGTGGAAGCTACCTTGAAAGAACTGGTGAAACACAAGGCTCCAGGATTTGATGAGATACCAATAGAGATGTTTCAACAAACAGATGCAGCACTGGAGGTGTTAACATGTTTATGCCAACAGATTTGGAAAACTGCTACTTGGCCAACTGACTGGAAGAGATCCATATTTGTGCCTATTCCCAAAAAAGGCGATCCAATTGAATGTGCAAACTATCGGACAATATCATTAATATCACACACCAGCAAAATTCTACTAAAGATCATTCAGAAGCAACTGTAGCAGTATATAGACAGGGAATTACCGGAAAATCAAGCGGGATTCAGAAGAGGGCGGGGAACTAGGGACATCATTGCTGATGTCAGGTGGACATTAGCTGAAAGCAGAGAATATCAAAAAGATGCCTACCTATGTTTTATTGACTACGCAAAAGCATTTGATTGTGTGGATCATAACAAATTATGAATAACACTTCAGAAAATGGGAATACCAGAACACCTAATTGTGCTCATGAGAAATCTATACACGAACCAGGAGGCAGTTGTTCGAATAGAACAAGGAAACACTGAGTGGTTTAAAGTTGAGAAAGGTGTGCGTCAGGGCTGTATACTTTCACCCTATCTCTTCAATTTATACGCTGAGCAAATAATCCGGGAAGCTGGACTTTATGAGGAAGAATGCGGCATCAAGATTGGAGGAAGATTCATTAACAACCTGCGTTATGCA